>CM026205.1:214857-362357 GCA_014839995.1 Xenentodon cancila
TATATATATATATATATATATATATATATATATATATATATATATATATATACATACACATATATACATATATATACACATATATATACACACACACACACACACACACATATATATATACACATATATATATACACACACACACACACACACACACACACACACACACACACACACACACGTATATACATACGTCTGTCTTCTTTTTGCTTATTGTCCTGTGTCCACCAACAACACATTATAAACTTTTTTTTAACACACATTACAACACAGACACCAGACTGCACCACCACTGTCTCGTCTCTCTCTTTCTTTCTCTTTCTATTTCTAGTCTGTTCACATTCCACACCCGGTGATTTTAGCCCTCCTTGGCAGATTTTTTTTTTTTTCTTATTCTTCTTCTTCTTACCCAGGGATTGATAAAAAAAATTGTTGACTGTTATGAGGACTGGTACACACTTGCACACACCTACGCACACATTAAAAAAAAACAACAAAAAAAAAAACAACCCTCGATAACAGATTAAAATGCATATATATAACTTTTGGGTCCTACCAACTTGGTATCAACCATTAATATGTGTGCAAACAAGGGCAAAAAAAAACAAAAAAACATCATCACATCACCATCACCATGTCTCACCCTGGAGGAAGCAGCTGATTGTAGACCTGGTGCATCAGCCTGCTCTCGGTCCACTTTTGGAGCTATAGACACAAACGTTAAGAGTTTATCAGAGATCAGTCCTGCTGGTCCTACCGCCCCATACACCTAGTTAGTTTGGTGCAGCTGAGGCTATCTGAATTAGCATGATGGTGTATCAGAACATTTGACGAGGAAAAAATCTTCACAAACTGACATATTTGCAACAAAAATGCTGAGAATTTGCTTCTTTATAAACTCATACATTCGCTTCTCCTCCACAAACCCAAATCACTGTTTAAGATCAAGGCAGGAAGGAGGAGGGACTTACGCAGCACTTGGATTATGCTGTTGACAGCGTGAACTACTCCGTTGGTCGCCATCAGGTCTGCATCGGCCACTGGGACTTTGTTGACGTAGATGGTGTAGTTACGCTGGCACAGAGTAGCAATCATCAGCCATGATTATTGATAACATCATTCTGCTTTTAACTAATGAGGAGAGAGCTTTTAGATAAGTCTGGAACTGACCACGCCCAGCTCCAGCTTGTCCCCCTGCAGAGGCGAAAGTCTGGTGTGGGAGCCAACTCCCCCGCTGACCAGGATGCCCTCCCCCACATGTAACCCCAGAACACCTGACAGCTGCTGAGGGTCACCTGGACACAGAGACACACAGATGTTCTGGTCCCATCCGATTTCATACCCTGTTAAGCTTCTGCTGAGGTTATGTGGACCCCTCCCTCCACCCACCTCCTCCAGGAACCAAACCTCAATAACACTTACGCATCAGCCTGTTGAGTTCGCTCTGCGGCAGTGCACCAAAGGCGTCATTGGTGGGGGCAAAGAAGGTGAGCGTACCCTGCTGGTTCAGCAGCTCTGTCATACCAGCAGTCTGGATGGCACCAACCAGCTGGCTGGAGGAAGATGAGGAAGACGGCGACATTAGCCCCATGGATACGTGGGTGGAGCCTTTTTACTAGCCTCTGTACTTGTTGTTGCCCTCAGCGACTATTAAACTGATAACTGACAACTGACATTAGGAATGAATGAGCTAAACTAATAACCCCACAAAAACAAGACCTCCACCCCAGGAATCTTTTACAAGAACCAGACCTCCACCCCAGGAAACAGACAGCAACAGGTGCGTGTAGTTTTTGGGACAGCAGGTAACCCTGACTGAGAGCGCTCACCTGAAGCGGTCGTCGGCCTTCAGGACATCCATGATTGTCCCCACGGGTGGTGTCAGAACTTTGTCAACAGTAAACATGGAGCCGAAGCGACCGGTTTTGTCGTGAGCAGCAATGCAAGTGTTCTCGATGCACAGGTTCTACACACACACACAAGAAACACCTGAGTAAAACTGTCATGTGACCCTAACTATCTTAGAATCCCTAAACCAAGAAAAGACCGTGATTATTCCATTTCCTTCGACCTTGTCCAGAGGAGACATCTGAGATGGACCATGTAGGAACCCTCTGCGATGGAGGAACCAGGGTTCAGTGTTTGGACCGATTCTTTTCTCCTTATATTTGCTTCCATTGGATATATTATTATTAGACAGTATGTCATTAATGTCCAGTACTATGCTGATGATACTCAGTTATACCTGTCCATAAAACCAGTTGGACAGACTACAAGCATGTCTTAAAGACATAAAGACCTGGATGACTCTAAATATTCTCCATTTAAATCCAGATAAAACTATAGCTGTTATATTTGGACCTGAGTACTTCAGGGACATGTTGTCCATGTAGTAACTCTAAATGGTACTACCTTGGTACTAGTACTACAGTTAGGAACCAGATTCTGTCCTTTGATTCACATATTAAACAAGTTTGTAGAATCTTCTTCCACCTTGTTAATATTGTTCAAATCAGAACTGTCCTGTCTCAACCTGACAGAATAATTGGTCCATCTATTTCTTCCTTCAAGATTAGACTACTGACATTCTTTATTATCTGGTTGTCCTAAAAACTCTCTAAAAACCTGCCCATCCAAAATGCTGCAGCCAGGGTTCTGAGGAGAACCGGCAGAAGACATCATATTTTATTATATCATCTTTTCAATGGTGACATATAAAATCCAGAACAGAAGTTGAACTTTTTCTCTTTATGTATAAAGGTCTTGATGACCAATCTCCATCACATCTTAAAGAGCTCATAGTTCCAGGTTTTCCAAGCAGAACACTCGTTTCTCAGACAGCAGGTTTACTTGTGGTTCCTAGAGGTTCTAAATAGAACCTTCAGTTATCAGAATCCACTCCTCTGGAACCAGCTGCCAGTTTGTGTTTAGGAAGCAGACACCCTCTCTACCTTTAAGATGAAGCTTTAATCCTTCCTTTTTTATAAAGTTTATAATTGATGGATCAGGTGACCTAGAACATCCTTAGTTATGCTGCTACCTAGACTGCTGGGAGACTCCTGAGTTCCTTCTTCCCAGCAGATGTTCTTGATCTGTTGTTCTTATTCTCTGATTTTGAAGAACAAAGGAGACATGCAGAGTTTTGAGAACAAAATAATAAAGTTGATTATCCAAACAGTTAAGTTATCAGAAAGAGTTGTGAAAGCTAGAATAAGAGCAGAAGAGAACATTTATGGACAGCAGCATGGATTCATGGCACTAAATGGTACTACAGATGTAATATTTGCATTGAGGATGTTGATGGCGATATACAAAGAAGGTCAGAGGTAGCTGCGTTGTGTCTTTGTAGACCTTGGTGATCTTATTAGAGAGTGCAGAGAGAGGAACTGTGGTACTGTAGGAGGAAGTCTGGGGTAGCAAAGAAAAACCAGAGAGGTGGATGTATGTCCTGGAAAAGACAGGAATGAAGGTTAGCTGCAGCAAGACAGTACATGTGTGCAAAATCAGAGGCATGGTGAGGCTACAGGGAGAAGAGGTGAAGAAAGTGGAGGATTTTAAGTTCTTAGGATCAACAGTCCAGAGCAACGGAGAGTGCAGAAAAGAGGTGAAGAAGCATCTGCCAAGCAAGTTGGATTGGCTGGAAAAAAGTGTCAGAGGTGAGGTGTGACAAAAGAGTTCCGGCAAGAATGAAAGACAGTGGTGAGAACAGAGATGTTCTATTGTTTAGAGACAGTGGTACTGAGGAGAAAACAGGTGCAGAGTTGGAGGTAGCAGTGGTCAAAATGTTGGGGTTCTCTTTGAGGGTGACCAGGATGGATAGAATCAGGAATGAGAACATCAGAGGGCCAGCACCAGTTAGATGTTCTGGAGGGAACGTCAGAGAGACCAGACTGAGATGGTTTGGACATGTACAGAGGAGGGATATTGAAGATATCTGTAGAACGAAGATGAGGTTGAAACTGCCAGCAGGGAGGTCTAGAGCAGTGATTCTTAACCATGGGGCCGCGGCCCAATCTCGGTCCATGAGCGCCAACTAGTGGGCTGCGAAAATAAAATCTGTTCTGAACCTGTGGGCCGCGAGGGCCGCGGGACCTGAATGGCGCTTCCTAGCACTTGGTGAGCCGGCTTCGCCGTTACATTCTTGCTGTACGCACTCCAATACAGAGTTTAATAAAAGAGCCGTTGGACAGCCGCACGACCACGTTGTTTCTTGGACTTCAACTTGTCTTGGAGTCTTATCGCAGACCGATGGCACATTGTCCATTTTATTTGTGTTAAAACTGTCGAAGATTTTTATTTTCTGTCCTCTGACTCGCAGCAGAGAGTGCCGTTGACATTCTAGTCTGGTAATTGTTCTCTGATGCTACTTTTTATAGAATAAACGTGAGATCCTGATTCCAAGTGTGAAGAAAGCAGTCGCAGAAGAAATTGAGAAGTTTTTAAAATGAAAAAATGAAGAAAAAAGTTATCCCAGTCCCTCTTCAAAGGCCAAATTTATACCAAAATACAACCCCGATTTTATAAGGTTTGGCTTTGTTGTTTGTTTGGCTGTGGACATGTGCCGTGAGATGATTGGTGAGGCTGCAGCAAAGAAGCTCCAGACCATCCCGCTGTCAAATGACATTGTGAGTCACAGCATTGCTGACATGGCCTCAGACATTGAGCAGCAGCTTCTGGGGAGAATAAAAAAGAGCCCATTTTTCTCTTTGCAGCTGGACGAGTCGACTGATGTCACAAATGCTGCGCTGCTGTTGGTTTTGTTCGCTACCGGTGGGATAGCTCTTTGCAAGAAGACATACTGTTTTGTGGAGAACTACCAACTGGAGCTACAGCTGAGGAATGTTTCCGCTGCATGGATAACTACTTCACTGAGAACGGCCTTGACTGGCAGAACCGTGTTGGAGTGTGCAGTGATAGCTACACTTGCCTGCCTCTCTGACATGTTTTCACTGCTGAACCAGCTGAACATCTCACTTCAAGGCAGAAATAGCAACATATTTTTGGTTGCAGACAAAGTTCAAGCTTTCAAGAGAAAACTTGCTTAGTGGAGTAAGAGGGCCCATGAAGAGAGACTGGACATGTTTCCACTTTTGTCTGACATTGTGGAAAACTCACCTCAGGTGAAGATCAGTCATTCAGTCTCTCAGCATCTCTCACAACTGGCAGAGAAACTTACTGAATACTTTCTGGAGGATCCCAGGGAGGGACGCATGAGGGTCGTGGACCCATTTTCAGTCGATCCCACTGAAAATGATGTAGCTTTGCCCTCACATCTGGAATCACAGCTTCTGGAAGTTTCCACTGACAGCACTTTAAAAGGGCAGTGGGGCAAACTGGACCTAGGTTCCTTCTGGATTGTTGTCTCAACCCACTTCTAGCACTGAGGGCTGTTAAAGTCCTTCTTCCTTTCACAACCACATACCTGTGTGAATCAGGATTCTCCGCTGTGGCCACAACTAAGACCAAAGCTCGCAGCAGACTCAGAGCATCACTGGAGGCCCCCCTAAGAGTGAGCCTTTCCCCCATTCCACCCAGACTGGATTTGATCACGTCTAAGAGACAGGCCCAAGTCTCTCATTAAGAGGTTAACATCAAATGTGATTTGTAGCATGTTAAAGAACAGACTTGTGACTGTTGTTAATTTGTCACAGATTTGGAGAGTAACATATGGTACAAAAGTTAAGACTACTAATTTGTCAAGTTCATCAGCAGGTTGCACTTTATTTCTCATTTACAGTTTATTTCATTTGAAACTTATTTTAAGTGTGCTTGCTTTATTACCACACAATTTTATTTATCAAAATGCCTTATAAATATTTTTTGAATTCTAACTTGTGCTAAGCATGACAACTGTGGTTTAACTGTTCAGTGTGAAAATAAATGTATTTGAGATTATCATATTGTAGAATTTTTTTCCCACAAGATTTTACTTTAATAAACCATAAAATGACTTGATTTAATTGTTAAACACAAATCAAACAAGATGTGGATCAATTTACATTAACAAGATATTTGAATGGGCCTTGAATCACGTTGTACGGGGAAAATTGGGCCCCAGTGTGAAAAAGGTTAAGAAACTCTGGTCTAGAGGAAGACCAAAGACAAGATTTATGTAGTGTATGTAGTGAAAGAGGACATGAGGTTAGTTGGTGTGAGAGAAGAAGATGCAGAAGACAGGGTTAGATGGAGACGGACGATTCGCTGTCGAACAACAGCTGAAAGGAGGGGAAGAAGGTATTTCTATTGGCTTTGTAACTATTCTTAATCTGCCATGAGATAACATTTGTCACAATTTAGTGCTATATCAAGAAAGCTGAATTGAACTGTACTGAATAGAACATCTGAATAGGAACTAGCTGAGGAGTACCTCAAAGTTTTGTATAGGGACCTCTGTGATCCAGAACAAAGAGGTTAAGGACAAAATAACACCTGGAACTCTTCTCATCTGATATCTTCAATACCAGAAAACCCTTGAAATGTTTAGACAAGGAATAAGAATATTGCAAAGAAGAAAAAGAAAAAATGTTTTTGGAGTGTGTTGCAAGTCTGACATATGAAAATGGATGAATATTAAAGGAATGCACACTGAGCATGTGCAGTGAGGTAGTTACGTTTCTGTAGACGAAGACTCGCAGTCGAAGGCCTCCCAGTGTTTCCAGCTCCTGACTGTGGTACAGAGATTTGGAGGACAGCTGCTCCTTTAGGATATGATTGGTCAACAGTTTCCTCATGTCAGAGGTCATTGTCACACTTCCTGTTAGACACCGGATGAGAGACACAGCTCAGAAGCTAAGATTGTGCTGCGTAGCTAAACTGATAGTTGTTAGCTGTGACTCAAAAGACCTCCATAAATCTTCAGAAACCTGTGGGTGACATCACAGGACGATGTGTGCAATTCTCTTATACAGTCTATAACACAGCAGGAACAAACTGACCTTAAATCCCCTAAACTCAGCTGTATCGCCAATCTAACTCTGGACCATCCTTTGCAGTCCCTGAGGTGAGTGTTACCTTTGAAGGCATCATTCAGAGGAGCCAGCAGCGTCAGAGCCTCAGCCCCGCTCAGGTGGGAGGACAGACCTGCTTCAACAAACAGCCTGGTTGCCGTGGAAACAGAGGAGCCTTCAGCCAGCTCCAGGAGGGTTTTAGCTGCAACACACAAACGCACCCAGTACTACACAGGTACTACCGGCCGTCTCACCGGTTCTAATGGTAGTATAACTGGTACTAATGGTACTAATGCTGGTTTCCAGACCAGTACCAGGCCGGAAGGACTGGAAGGATCACAACAGAACTGATTTTCATCTAGAATGATTTTATGTTTCTTTGAACTCAGCATTAGGTCATCCTGGAGAGACAAATCTCCATCTTGTCTATGTTCAGAAGATGATTTTAGTTGGATTTGAGTGTACAGGATTCTACCAGGTAGTGTACCACCAATATTTTTTAGTAATACTAATGGACCATCTGGAGTGTGTTGTGGTACTCGTGCTGTAAGTTAAAAATGTACAATTGGTACCTGGCTGCAGCTTAGAACTGACAGTACTACCTGAGTCCGGGATGAGCAGCTCGTTGATGTAGTGGATGACGCCATTGATTCCCAGTTGGTCCTTCTTGGTAATGATGGCCTTCTTGTTTAGAGTCATCTGGTCTCCATCACAGCCCACCTCCAACATAGTGCCCTGTAGGGTCTCCATGGGGGTCCCTGACACGATGGACTCAGAGCAGTGCATATTCTTCAGGATGTGGTAGTTCAGCAGGTCTAGGAGGAATAGACAGAACCTGACTTTAGTGGGTTCCATAAAGACAAAGATCCATCAAACACATTGAAGAATGTGTTCTAATGACCACCTTTCAGAGCCACAGGGTCTCCCAGGATCCTGTTCAGAGTTTCCTGAGGAATCTTCTCAAAGGCATCGTTGGTGGGGGCAAAGATGGTGTACTGACCATCGCTCTCCAGCAAGGTAGTCAGACCAGCAGCAGCAAAGGCCGTCTAACCCACAAACACAGGAAGTCAAGAAGAAAGGAAAACAGGAGCACAAACCGTCAGGAGGACTTAGTGAATTTTAAGAGATACACATAAAGTCTGATGTAAATATTTATGACACAGGAAGGGGCTCTTTGGTCAGCTGAAAGGTGTACTGACCCGCAGCGTCTCCAGGTCATCGTCAACGTCGATGAAGGACAACATATCGTTGGAGACAGCTGTGATGACGCGGTCAACTATGTGCACGATGCCGTTGGTGGCATGTTGGTCAGGTTTTATGAGACGTGCACAGTTCACTGTCACAATCTGAGAGATGAGGAAAGACACGGTTGACCTCAGAGACAATTTGAAAGGTGTGTTTCCATTATCCATATCTAAAAAGAAATCCCGTTAAAGGAAATGACACTAATTCAAAAAAACTCCAGAAAATCGAATACATTTTTTTTGCTTCCAGGAGGTGAGTTTTCAGGCGATTCGATAATCCACATATTTGCAAAAGTGTCGTTTTGCAAATTATTACAAATTACCACGTCTCTAGCTGCACCAGATGTGACGTAGTCAGTCAGTCTGAAGTCATCAACATCTGGTTATCAGCTGTTTTTTTTGTCCTCATTAATACATCTTAATCATTATTGCTGTGTTACATAAGAACTTTACTATGGAATAATCATCTGAATGATCATCCGCTGCCTTCATCCTCTATTTTCTCAACAGCGGTAATGGCAATCGCAATAATTTATCATAGATTAAAGATGTTTAGTCCATTTTCTTTAACATTGAGATTTTCTCTTTCATTGTTTTGAAGACAAGTCTTGCAGATACAATAACCATGATATGAGTTACAAGAACTCCGCTTATTCGAAAACAGTAATCAAAGGAAACACCGACACCCCGCAGCGTTACTATCAAACTTTCAGAGATTCCATTTTCTTTTGCGCCGTGACTATAGACACCTGGACAAACCTGTGATGTCATCCGACTTTCTGAAGAGTCGCTTTGAAGGTTGATTTTAAGATCTCTGATCATTTCCATCTTAGGGAAGCTGACTCTGCCCCACGTTAATTCATAATTGGGCAAATGGGGAGAAGAAACAAGCCTGACAGTTAAACCACGCCCACCTGACTTTAGCTCGTGGTCAGTTACCACAAGTTAGCTACTTTAGCTTAGCACATTACCCTGTGATTCTGACTTACGCAACGGGAGTTATTCTGATCAAAGGACCTGCTGTCATCTGAAAAAAGGTCTGCTGGAGCTCCAGGCAACTTCTGCTGGTGCTGCTACAGACTCATAGATTGGTGGCAAGAAGTTGTCATGGAAACGTAACTATGGAGATGAAAACTGTTTTTGTAGCAGCCTGTAAATGTTTGTTTCTGCTGTAAAATAAGACATTTTAATATAGAGCTCAATGGAGATGAACTCACTGATGGATCCAGATTCTGGTGGTTAGTAGTCAAACCGCAGGTCAGAACCAGACCCTAGTGGTCGGTGGATGAACCGCAGGTCAGAACCGCAGGTCAGAACCGCAGGTCAGAACTGCAGGTCAGAACCAGACTCTAGTGGTCGGTAGATGAACTGCAGGTCAGGACCTGGACCCTAGTGGTCGGTGGATGAACCGCAAGTCAGAACCAGACCCTAGTGGTCGGTGGATGAACCGCAGGTCAGGACCTGGACCCTAGTGGTCGGTGGATGAACCGCAGGTCAGAACCAGACTCTAGTGGTCGGTAGATGAACTGCAGGTCAGGACCTGGACCCTAGTAGTTTGTAGTGGAACTAGACAATCGAAACAAGACCCTAGTGGTCGGTAGAGGAACAGCAGTTTCATGTTGGTCAAAGTGGGTTTTTAAAGTGTGTGAGGTTGTCGTCACCCCGTTGCTGTAGTGGTGGATGTGTACGTGGGAGTCCTGGTACATGGAAGGGAAGGTGGCACCATGCTTCAGCTCTTCGGAGGTCAGCCGGCGGTTTACCATGTGGTAATGAAGAGCGTTGAGCAATTCGATGTTCACATTGCTGACCAGAGCATCGAGGATCTCCTGCAGAACACACATATAGAAAAAGTATGCTCTGAAAAAGGCTAATCCTCCAGTTAACAGATAATTAATACTAATATACACTATATGTCCAAAGGTAATGGCTCACCTGGCTCGACTGTCACATGGACTTAAGTGACCTCCCATTCCTAATCAATAGGGTTCAATATGACATGGGTCCATCTTTGCAGCTGTAACAGCTTCAACTCTTCTGGGAACGTCGTCTACAAAGGTTTAGGAGTGTTTAAGGGAGTTTCTGACCATTCTTTCAGAAGCAGATTTGTGAGGTCACACTGACGTTGGACCAGAAGGTCTGGCTCTCAGTCTCAGCTCTGATTCCTCCCAAAGGTGTTCTGTCGGGTTGAGGTCAGGACTCTGTGCAGGCCAGTCAAGTTCATCCACACCAGACGGTCATCCAGGTCTTCATGGACCTGCTTTGTGCACAGTCATGTTGGAAGAAGAAGGGACTAGCTCCAAACTGTTCCCACAAAGTTGGGAGTTGGAATTGTCCAAAATGCTCCAGAGTCCAGTGGCGGTGTGCTTTACACCACTGCATCCGACAGTTTCCATTGCACTTGGTGATGTTTGTCTTGGATGCAGCTGCTCGGCCATGGAGACCCATTCATGAAGCTCTCTGCATCTGAAGGACACAAGTTTGGAGGTCTGTAGCTTTAGTCTCTGCAGAAAGTTGGAGACCTCGTCACACTATGCACCTCAGCATCCGCTGACCCGCTCCGTCAGTTTACGTGGTCGACCACTTTGTGGCTGAGTTGGTGTTGCTATTTAAAAAGCCAGGAAACTTCAGGACTGGATTTGTTGCACAGGTGACGTCCTGTCACAGTTCCACGCTGGACTTCACTGAGCTCCTGAGAGGGACCCATTCTTTCACAAATAGTTGTAAAACAGTTTGCATGTCGAGGTGCTTGATTTTATACACCTGTGGTCATGGAAGTGATTGGAACACCTGATTCCCATTATTTGAACCATGTCCTGGGTCTCTGGAAAGATCCTAGAGACAACTTGTGTTGTATTAGAGGCTAAATAAATCAAATCAAATTGAATTGAATTGAATTTGGATGGGTGAGGCAATACTTTTGGCAATATAATATATCTCGTCTTTTGTATCGTTTGACAATATGTCTGTGTGTCTCCTCTCTGTTCTTCATCCTCTCTCTCCTCTCTCTCTTTTCCCGTTCTACCCGGCTGGTCTTCAGCAGGAGGGTCCCCCCTTATGGTCCTGGTCCAGGTTTCTTTCCTTAAAGGGGAGTTTTTACCTGCCATTGTTTATGTAATAATTGATATGGGTCATGTTCTGGTCTCTGGAAAGATCCTAGGGACAACTTGTATTCAAATATCTGATATATAAACAAATAATTGAATTGAATCTAGTTGAGCTAAATCCTAGTGTGGGTGGTGGAGTACTGACCGCTGGCAGGGCAGCCCATGCCTTGTTGCTCGGCGCGAAGAAGGTGAAGCTTCCAGGACCTTCAATCTCGTTCCTCAGTTTAGCCCGTTCAGAGTACATCTGAGTGGTGGAGGCCCCCACCACCCCCAGAGTGTTGTAGATGTTCACCAGAGGCAGCGCTGCAGAGGCCCACATTAAAAAGTTTAATTCAGTTCATGTTCATCACTGAAACAGGAGCTCTGCTATCAAAGCTCAAAGCCAGAGGGGAGGAGTCGTACCGGCAGGGCAGCCCTTCTCTCCAGGAATCCTCTCGTAACCTGGACAGCACTCGTAGGTGATCACCCTGCATAACACACATCAGCACATCAGAGCTTAGCTAAAACTGACCTGGAGACAAAGTGCTCTGGTTCAGATCTGATGCAGATACAGGCCAGAACAAAAAACTCTTAATTTGCCCTATAGTAACCACACAATTTGATCAAGTTAGAGTTAATTATGGTCACCTGTGCCTCCTCTGGATGGTTGGCTGGTTTTATTTATATTTGGTACTCCCTGATCTGTATCAGTTTTAGTGGTTCAAGGTTACTTTGAGTTCAATGTGTGTTTTGCTGGTCAAAGATCACGTCAGCAGTCTGCCCACAGCGTCACCCCACGGTGTGTTGAACTGTCTGCTTTACAGGTATTTTCTCTGTTTTAGTGTTTAAGTGGCAACTGGTGGAACTCCATCCACGGAGACCTCCTCAGACCTTCCTCGGGTCCACTTGAGGAAGGACACAACTGTCCATAAAAGAGTGTGTCCACTTCAGAAGCTGCTAACAGTTGTTTAATGTTTCTGTTCAGGAGACTCTTAAATTCCTCTCCGAGTGTAATGGTGCAGATACTTTCCATGAGCTCATCTGCCAAGAACTTCCAAGAACATGACAAAGCCCTCAGGTCTAATGGAGATCTGGCTCACACCAAACCTGGAACTGAACCTGAACCAAACACTTCATGTACGAATCCCTTTGTTCCACTTTAAACAATAGTCTTGTCCAAAAGCAAGTACCCCCCTATTTCCATCCTGGGGTGTTATTTTATTGTAAAAACATTTTTTTTTTAAAACAAAAAAAAAAACATCTGATCATAGTAGGTCTTAGTATCAGACTTCTGCAACCTCTTTTTATCAGTGTGTCACCATTTATTTGACAAAAATTAAGCCAAAAAGAAAAAACATGGGCAATCCTACGTATCCCCTAACTGCTTCCAATGGTTTTTTCTACAAGTAAAAACTTAATCTAGAGGCAACTGTTCCTGAAAGTCATGCATAAGCAAGCATGCTAATACTATATGACAAGATGTACATACTACAGCTAACATTAGAACTAATTCTTTATCAGTATGACTAGAAATGTGTGGGCATTAAAAGGTACAGTTCTTAACTGGCTCGGGTCATATTTGACAGACTGGGGTTTCTCTGTTTATTTAGGTCAGTCTTCCTCAGCTCTACGTAACCGTGGGTTACCACAAAGCTCCATTCTGGGCCCAATTGTTTTGTATGCTTCCTTGAAGGTCTAATTTTTGAAAGCATGATGTTGTTTTCCACTGTTTTGCTGATGATTTGCAAATGTATTTGTCAATACAGACATAGTGTAATGAGTCTATTCAACCATTGCTGAACTGTCTAAAGGATTATTGTGGCTCTCTCTTCTTTGGGAGTGATCAGTTGTTGGTTACAAACCATCCATAACTCTTTTTGCCTTTATTGTATTGAAGTAATTTTATTGATTTTTATTGGAGACCACATTTGTATAAGACTGAGAACTGCCACAAGCGGATGACTTTTATCATGATTTTACAGGGAAAACTGGACTCAAAGAGGGAGTACAAACTTTGAACTTGATTATTTTAACGTCAAATCATTGCTATGGTCAGGATCTAAAAGCTCTTTTTCTCTTCTGTCCTGTTTACTTGCATTTCTGTTGATCCTGTTTAAAGTTTAAGCCTGATATTCCAGAAGTATTGTTCAATTGCATCTTGATCACTTTAATATGATCAATGAAAAGGCAGATTTAAAGTTTGAGAGACATCCAGCAGCAGCTGTCTCCACAACCAGATTCAAAATCAAATTAAAAATCAAAACATGTATTTATGCCCCTCCCTTTTATTTTGAAATGAACAGGAAGTGTCTCCTGGATTGTTTTTCTTGGCCTTGGGTTTCGGGTCCCCTGACGGATGTAGGGTTTGGCTGCAGATTCTTTTCGGCTCCGAGGAAATGAGCTTTATGAGGCTAGACTACACTTCCACGTTTGTTATAGAAATCTCTCCAGGAAGTCCCGACGCCCCGGCCTGTTCACGTCATTACAGCCCATGTGCAGCCGGAATCTCCCAGAGTGTTCAGGCAGACCTGGTCCTGGTCTCAAGATCGTAAATCTGGGACTCCGGCCCAGTGGTGGATTTGAGTCAGCTGCTGGTTCTGTGGTGGCCTGTCAAGCCAAGGCCTGAACCAGACACCAACACGCTCCAGGTCCAGGTACCTGACTGTCAGCAGGCGTCCAGACTTCTGGAACAATGTCCTACAGACAGCTGAAACGTGGAGTTGTCTGCATCTCAGCAGAAACACCTCATGCTCTCTGTCAAGTATGGTGATGGAGGGATGATGGTCTGGGACCATGAACTCTTCTGTAGACCAGAAAATTCTGGAGACAACTGTGAGGACATCAGGGTCATGTGACAGGAAATGATCCCAAACAACACAAACAAAGAGGCAGATGAAGATGAGAACGGGCCTCCAGTTTCTATCTTAAAGGTGACAACAGCCGCTTTCCTCTTCACTGGTCTAAAATGGCAAAAATGTGACTGCAGTTGGCTGCAACATGTCTGACAGTAACCAAGTAATAGTGATAAAAACTGTTCAAAACGTTCCTCCTTCAGGGCTGTTTTAAGCTTGTTACCGTGGCAACAGAATAAAGGCTGCTCACTTCTGGATTCAACCTGTTCCTAATATACACTCTTGTACCAGCACACCAAAAAACAGGAAAAATCTCAGTGTTGACCCTAAAAACAAAATAAAATAAATTTCCAACACCCAAACAACTGCGAGAACAGATGGGAAAACAGCTGCTACACGCTACCGGTGTAGAGATGCCAGATTGTAACGGTGAAAGATGAGCACTCTGACACAAACTCACTAAACTACAATAAAACCACTTCACTTTCTACGCAACAACTCTGACATCAGTGTCATCTTTGGTGTTTCACCATCAGAAACCAGGTTCCAGTGGAAAACTCCTCTAGATTCCTGACTCCTGATGGTTCCTCATGTTCCTAATAGAGCTCTCCGTTCTCAGAGTGCAGGTTCACTCATAGTTCCTAGAAGATCCAGATGTAGATCTGGAGGATGGGTCTTCTGTTATCAGGCACCATCACTCTGGAACCAACTTCCAGTTTGGGTGAAGGAGGCTGACACCACCTCCACCTTTAAAACTAAACTTAAAACATTTCTGTTTAATAAAGCATATAGTTAGTGTATATTTAGTACCTTAATGTGTCAGGGCCAGTAGTCAAAGCTGCAGCTGCAGGACCAGATTACAGCAGCTCATCTTAAACAGCTTCGGTGTAGATATGCTGCTATAGGCCTCTGCTGCAGGGGGCACCAACATGATCCACTGAGTGGTGCCTTCACCTCCTCTGTTTCTCTTTGCCTTCTCTGTCTCTTCTTCACCTCAACCCTCATTTATTAACAGTATCCCATAAACTTAATTGTGGTCCATTGTTCTTGTAGTTTGTTGTGCTGGTCTGTCTCCTCTTTTCCTCTTCTTTGCATGTCCTGCAGACCAGAACCTCAGGAGCTGCTTGCTGACCTGCAGTTCCACCTCTGACCATCCCAGTGTCTGCCTCCACCTGTCTGTATGGATGTCTGTTGGATACCTGCTGACATCCCGACCTGCAGTCCTCATCCCCTTGTATCACCGTCTATCCATATATCACCCATATTCACAGAAGTCTAATTGGACTACTGATGATAGTTACTATTGTATCCTGTCTTGTACCTTTGACGGTGTCTCTATGTCTCTATTCTTTCTTTACTTCCTGCTCTACCGGCTGGTCTTCGGCAGGAGGGTCCCCCCTTATCATCCAGGTCCTGGTCCAGGTTTCTTCCCCCTATGATCCAGGTCCTGGTCCAGGTTTCTTCCCCCTATGATCCAGGTCCTGGTCCAGGTTTCTTCCCCCTCATGATCCAGGTCCTGGTCTAGGTTTCTTCCCCCGTATGATCCAGGTCCTGGTCCAGGTTTCTTCCCTCTTAAAGGGGAGTTTTTACCTGCCGTTGTTTATGTAATAATTGATCGGGGTCATGTTCTGGTCTCTGGAAAGATCCTGGAGACAACCGGTGTTGTAAAAGATGCTGTATGAATAAAATTGAATTGAAATAGATTCATGGCAGTAAGAAAAAAAAACTTGTTTCAAGAAAATTAGAAGACTATTTTAGAATTTTTTGCTAGTTTTAAGAATTCTAGTCAAGACAAAAATTTTCTTACCCTGTGGACAAACATTTTTTTGCTTAAAATAGGACAATTCTGAGTAGATTTAAAGAATATTATGCTTATTCATAGAGATGCTGTTTTTGCAGTGCAAGAATCCAAGACAAACCAGAACCAGCTTTAATCTCTCAGATGAACAAATAAAAGTGGAACTTCAGAGTGGTCTTGATGTAACAGTGCTGACCACTGAGTCTGGTTGTTCTGGTCTTCTTGGATCCTACATTCAACATGCAGTGATAAACTGGCTTCAGTCATATGATACAATCAGGAGTGCATCTCACCAACTGCTGCTCCAGCATTCTTCAGTTGTGGGGTACCACAAGGCTCTATCCTGGACCACATTAGTTTTTGCATTTTACACAATCTTGAGGAAATGTCATGTTTTCTTTGTTCTGGTTGGATTCATGAACTGTCTGTTGGTTCTATTGGCTATGAAGATCCAAAAGAGGTGTCAATCATCCACATCCATCATAATTCCTGAGATATGCCCTTGTACAAACATGCACAGCCCAGCAACTGTTCCACATGGTGACACTTAAACATCACGAAGAAGTCACTGAAACAAACCCAAAACTGTTTTTTCTAGTTTGGTTCCTAAAAAACCTCAACGACACGGCTATGACTAAATATAACAAACATTTGTGTTGAAAAACCTCTAAAGACTCTTTATCTATCCATAGATGTTGAGATGTTCTGGGATGGATTTCTCAGGTGTTTTAGGTTTAAAATACATGAATCCAGACAGATATGAGCTCTAAAAGTGGAAGACTTGGTCAAATTTCTGCTGTTTATCTTCAGTTCCTCTGATCTGAGCATATTGATGCTGCAGTTACACTTCTGCTGGAATATCACGTGTTTCCTTAAATAAGCTGAGGTCGGATCAGTACCGGCGCCGCAGCAGACCGGGTCTCACTTCTAGCTGAGAGCAGATCTGAACTTGTACAGCTGCTATAATGAAACACAGCCGGACGTCTGGAGGCTGAAAGATGAGAAACTTCCAGAAGTCCTGCAGTAAATGTAAACAGATGGAGCTTCTGAGCGGTGTGGAACACACTGCTCTGATTATCAAACCAGATGGAAACTCGACTCCCGTTTGTTCCCCATATAAACAAAGATGGCCGCCATGGATTCTGACTAAACAAACAGAGGGAGGTCACAGTAATTCAGCCGGTGAGTCGAGCAGCTCCAGGGGAACATTCCTGAACCTTTCAGGAGAGAAAATACAGCTTTGCCATCAGTCAGGAGAGGTAGCCTCCACCCCTGCAGCGAATCCATCTTTTGATTCAGACATGAAACTTTTCCAAGACAAACCAAAGGCACTAAGACATTCACTGAGGCCGGAGATTTGCTTCCAGATAGATCCAAACGTGACAGAAACATCCACCACGTGGGAAAGTTTGAGGTTCTGGCCATAATTCATCACCATCTTTGTGAAATTCTGGTTCTGAGGGGGAAGACAAAGAAATGGTGGAAGACCCAGTACACAGCTGTGTGGAACCCCACCAGGGCTTCCTCCACAACAGAAGCCTGCTACTGTATTCCTGCTTCAGCAACAGGAGGCACTTCTATGAGTAATCAGATTACCCACAGAGGTTTTTCTAGCAGTCAACACAGAATTCGGGACAGAAAGACAACATGGCTGAACTCTTGTTAAGCATTGTCGCTTCAAAATCTCAAGCACTGGCCCACAACTGCAGCCCAACAAAATGGATTCTGAGCTCTGAAACATTGGTTCTGTCCGGTCTCAGAGTCTCTTGATTCAGTTCTGACTTGCTCCAAACAAACCATCACTACAGAGTCCAGGACAAACTTGAGCAGGAGATGTCCCTGTGTTCTGGCTGTCTGTTAAAGCAGCTTTAATGTGGGGAGTATATTAACCGACTTAAAGTCCTTCATCAGAAGTACTGAGAGGCTAAAGTTATAAATCATAAAGCCACGCCCCTCACTGTGCATTCAGTTCTCCATGTTCCCTGTGCAGTCTTGGATGTGAACTCCACCTGCGGAAACCACTGTGTCCTGGTTTGCACTAGCTCCTAGTGGTCATCAGAGGACCCGCAACTTCTGGACTCCCTTGTTGCATACGTTTTGAAAACTGGATAAGCTGCAAAAGCTGCTGAATTCAAAGCTCCTCAGTGGTCACTTTTTAAATGAGGAACAGTTTTGGATGTTAAAACACCCACTGCGTTTTCAGACTCAGTTGATGTTGTAAAGTGGGCAGTTTGAGGATGAAGAGCTTTCCTGATCTTCAGGTGATGGTCTGTGGGCAGAGTTCTGGTGAAACCACCTGAATCAGACTGCAAACACAGACATGCTCTCAGTGTGGGAACCGAGTCCAACCTAAGGGGGTGGGGACTTGGAGGTATGAGCACAGTTATGAGTCCTCCTCCTGTTGACCTCTGACCTCCATGTGAGAAATCTCCAGATGTTGAAACAAAGACACATCTGTCCTGCTCCCCCGCCCTCAGCACCGATCCCATCCAACCATCCATCACGCACTCACACAGACCGTGTGTGTTTGGTGAGAATCGTGTGGTGGAGAGTACAGGTCCTCAGACAGCTTCACCACCCACAACTTCCCACAAAAGCTCTCACTTCCATGTTTCCTCGCTGATGTGAAAAAGTGTTTGTGAAATTGTTCAGGCAGACTCTGGTCAGCGTCCTAAACGCACACACCTGAACAAACACCTAAACACTGAGGAAGACTCACATCACAGACCGGCCAGAGGTGAGGACAGGAGGACGGAGAACAAGAGGCGTGAAGGAGAAGAGGAACAGATGGAAAGACGGAAAAAGAGAAGGAAGACACAAGAGGAAGTTAGAGGACGGTTCAACTGCTGAGGCAGATGTTTCTATGGAAACATGTTCACAACAAAACAACATACAATTATTCCCAACATGTATTTCTTTGTATTAGGTTACTCTCAACTTTATTTTATTTACAAAGCACTTTATGGTCAGAGTTAGGATTACCATTAGTTAGTATTTCATTATTATTTTAATATGTTTCAGCTGCTCGTGAGCTGTCCTCAATAACTAGTCCTGGTTTCAGCTCCTTTTAGTCCTTGTTTCAGTTCAGGTAGTCCTCGTTTCAGCTGTACTAGTCTTGGTTTTAAGTTCTAGTCCTGTTTTCAATTCAGCTAGTTCTGGTTTTAATTTTCCTAGTCCTAATTTTAGTTCTAGTCCTGGATTCAGCTTCTTTTATTCCTGGTTTCAGTTCTACTAGTCATGGTTTTAGCTCTACTAGTCCTGGTTTTAGAAATGGTCCTGGTTTTAGCTTCTTTTGGTTCTGGTTTCAGTTCTACTAGTACTGGTTTCAGCTTTTCTAGGCTTGGCTTTAGTTCTACTAGTCCTGGTTTCAGTTTCCTTTAGTCCTGGTTTCAGTTCTGTTAGTCCTGGTTTTAGATATAGTCCTGGTTTCAGCTCTACTAGTCCTGGTTTCAGTTCTACTAGTCATGGTTTTAGTTCTACTAGTCCTGGTTTTAGCTTCTTTTAGTTCTGGTTTCAGTTCTACTAGTCCTGGTTTCAGCTTTTCTAGGCTTGGCTTTAGTTCTACTACTAGTCTACTACTTAGTAGTAACTACTACTAAAACTACTAGTCGTGGTTTGAGCTCTACTAGTCCTGGTTTCAGGTTCCTTTAGTCCTGGTTTCAGTTTCCTTTAGTCCTGGTTTCAGTTCTGTTAGTCCTGGTTTTAGATATAGTCCTGGTTTCAGCTCTACTAGACCTGGTTTCAGTTCTACTAGTCATGGTTTTAGCTCTAGTAGTTCTGGTTTTAGCTTCTTTTAGTTCTAGTTTCAGTTCTACTAGTACTGGTTTCAGTTCTACTAGTACTGGTTTCAGTTCTACTAGTACTGGTTTCAGCTTTTCTAGGCTTGGCTTTAGTTCTACTAGTCCTGGTTTTAGCTTCCTTTAGTCCTGGTTTCAGTTCTACTAGTACTGGTTTTAGCCTTTCTAGGCTTGGCTTTAGTTCTACTACTAGTCTACTACTTAGTAGTAACTACTACTAAAACTACTAGTCGTGGTTTAAGGTTCCTTTAGTCCTGGTTTCAGTTCTGTTA
Organism: Xenentodon cancila; assembly: GCA_014839995.1. Lineage (NCBI taxonomy): Eukaryota > Metazoa > Chordata > Actinopteri > Beloniformes > Belonidae > Xenentodon > Xenentodon cancila. Next base: position 234,851 of record CM026205.1, read on the forward strand.
GTCCTGGTTTTAGATATAGTCCTGGTTTTAGCTCTACTAGACCTGGTTTTAGCTTCTTTTAGTTCTGGTTTCAGTTCTACTAGTACTGGTTTCAGTTCTACTAGTCCTGGTTTCAGCTTTTCTAGGCTTGGCTTTAGTTCTACTAGTCCTGGTTTTAGCTTCCTTTAGTCCTGGTTTCAGTTCTACTAGTACTGGTTTCAGCTTTTCTAGGCTTGGCTTTAGTTCTACTACTAGTCTACTACTTCATAGTAATTACTACTAAAACTACTAGTCGTGGTTTGAGCTCTACTAGCCCTGGTTTCATGCAAAATGTGTTCTGGTTCTCTGTTTGACTCACGTGGGTTTGCCGCAGATCTTCCGGTGGTACCACTGCTTACAGTTGGTGAAGTACTTCTTGTCAGAGCCTCTGATCTGCTGCATGGCACAGACGTTGGGTCTGAAAAGAAGTGGGGGAGGGGTCAGGGAGATGAGGGAGACAGGGGGTTAGACTCAGGAACCACAACTAAAGGCTAGTTTATGCTTCTCTGTTGCTTGGTTGTACACCTCCAAACCTTTTGTGGAAGTGACACAGACCACAAGAGCTGTGATTAGTCTGCATTGCTGCATTATTTCCTATACTTCGCTTTTCTGCTGCATCTCTTCTGCTAGACTCAGTCAAAGAGCGTACAGACCACCTCCCCACATGACTTCTGTTTCATTTAGGATGTAACATCTGCAATAAAAGCTTTTGCTGGTCATAATCAGTCAGCACCAACTCCAACATGGTCTCTCTCTTAGAAAAACAAAGATTGAAGGTAAACAATCCACCAAGCAGTTTCACACGATTCACAAAAGAACCCCCTAAACTCAGCACCCCATAGCGTTTTGGCAGTTAATTGCTTTGCAACACTTTTACCTCAACAAAGAACTTTGAAGGTTGAATGATGGGTCGAGCTGATGGCGTTCCCTTTGCTTTGAGATGATGGAGAAGCATAAACCAGGCTTAAAAAGCCTCCAGCCTTACCCACAATGGTAAATCACTGGGGGCCCCACTCCCAATTGCTCCGGGGGCGCTGGTTCTAGCAGCCCCACTGCTCACTAGTGAAACTAGTTGATGGGTTAAAAGCAGAGACTAATTTCGGTGTATCGTACATACAGCCTGTGTATGATGTCCAAGAATGATCATGAAAAAAAAACTGTTTCTGTCAGTTATCAGAATCCAGGTATATTCCTTACAGCTGATCTTAAACTGATTGAATCCACCTTAAATGTTCATAATAAATTGTCCCATTCCACCTTAAACTAGTGTAGTCATTCTTGAACTGTGTAACTCATTCTTAATCTGACTAATGCCACCTTAAACTTATATACACTATATTGCCAAAGGTATTCGCTCACCCATCCAAATAATGGGAATCAGGTGTTCCAATCACTTCCATGACCACAGGTGTATAAAATCAAGCACCTCAGATGCGCTCCAGAACAGTGTTCAGAGAGCTTCATGAATGGGTCTCCATGGCCGAGCAGCTGCATCCAAGACAAACATCACCAAGTGCAATGGAAACTGTCGGATGCAGTGGTGTAAAGCACACCGCCACTGGACTCTGGAGCATTTTGGACAATTCCAACTCCCAACTTTGTGGGAACAGTTTGGAGCTAGTCCCTTCTTCTTCCAACATGACTGTGCACAAAGCAGGTCCATGAAGACCTGGATGACCGTCTGGTGTGGATGAACTTGACTGGCCCGCACAGAGTCCTGACCTCAACCCGACAGAACACCTTTGGGAGGAATCAGAGCTGAGACTGAGAGCCAGACCTTCTGGTCCAACGTCAGTGTGACCTCACAAATCTGCTTCTGAAAGAATGGTCAGAAATTCCCTTAAACACTCCTAAACCTTTGTAGACGACGTTCCCAGAAGAGTTGAAGCTGTTACAGCTGCAAAGATGGACCCATGTCATATTGAACCCTATTGATTAGGAATGGGAGGTCACTTAAGTCCATGTGACAGTCGAGCCAGGTGAGCCATTACCTTTGGACATATAGTGTATATTAGTATTAATTATCTGTTAACTGGAGGATTAGCCTTTTTCAGAGCATACTTTTTCTATATGTGTGTTCTGCAGGAGATCCTCGATGCTCTGGTCAGCAATGTGAACATCGAATTGCTCAACGCTCTTCATTACCACATGGTAAACCGCCGGCTGACCTCCGAAGAGCTGAAGCATGGTGCCACCTTCCCTTCCATGTACCAGGACTCCCACGTACACATCCACCACTACAGCAACGGGGTGACGACAACCTCACACACTTTAAAAACCCACTTTGACTTCTGAAGCCAACATGAAACTGCTGTTCCTCTTCCATGACTTTGTGCACCAGTGCACAAAGCAGGTCCATGAAGTGTGGATGAACTTGACTGCTCTGCACAGAGTCCTGACCTCAACCCAGATGTTGGACCAGCCAGACCTTCTGGTCCTCACAAATGTGCTTCTGGAAGCACATTATGGTAAACACACTTGTAAACCTTGTGGACAGCCTTCCCAGAAGAGTTGAAGCCATTTTAGCCATTATAGCTCTGACCCTCTGGATCAGGAATAGGACGTCACTTAAGTTGTCGTTGCCCAACACGGTCAGATCCAGATCCAGAACCAGGACTACAACCAAAGCCACAACCAGGACCTGGACCTTCGCCTTCATGTTCGCTCCCTGCTGGAAACACTGCCGCACTCGTCCTCCTCTTCCTCTTCTACAGCTCTTCTCCCTGCGGTCCGGGAGAGTCCGGTATATAGTCTTGGGGGCATGGAGGAGGAGCGACACTTAAAAAGTTTTAAGTTGTCCACTTAAAACTGCTATTTTACTTGTGCCACCTTAACCCCTGACTCTAAACTAGTTCATTCCACCTTAAATGTTCACATTAAATGCCAGATTCCACCTTAAAAACAACCAGGATCTTTGTTTTTTTCTGTCAGGAATACTCAGATTCAGCAGAAACTCCTAACATGACTGTTGATCTACTGATGGAAGTCTTTGATCAGTGGCGTTTTCCTTTGATGGCTTTAATCTTTTTCCATATGCGGCCACATCAAAGCTTCAGACTCAAGATCAAAGGAACCAGGAATCAGAGTCAACCAAAAATTAAACTTGACCTCAAAACTCAGATCTGATCTGCACCGTTATCGATCAGCGTTGGATCAATCACTACTGAGAGCTGATCAGTTCAGGGACGCGGCTCGGTTCGGCGGTACACTCACCCCTGCTGCCGGCCTCGGATCCGGCTGTGCTGCAGGACGGCTTGGTAGGGAGACCGGGCCGCGGTCAGATCCGGAACCAGGACAACAACCAAAGCCACAACCAGGACCTGGACGTTCGCCTTCATGTTCGCTCTCTGCTGGAAACACTGCCGCACTCGTCCTCCTCTTCCTCTTCTACAGCTCTTCTCCCTGCGGTCCGGGAGAGTCCGGTATATAGTCTTGGGGGCGTGGAGGAGGAGGAGGAGCGACACTCCGAAGCTGAGCTGAAGAAAACCAGATCCTGGATTGCAGTACCAAAACCGCAGTCTATCGTGAAAGTACTAAAACTAGTCTGGCAGGAGTACCTGAGTGTTAAAGTACTCTGAGGAGTCACGTGACTGCTGTATGAGGAGATGAGGCCCCAACATTTTGGAGGTTTCCGGAACCTGAGTCCAGAACCAGTTTCAGGACCTGGCTCTGGTGGGATTTCATTTAAGAGAAGCAAAAACACAACCTGTATCTCCAGGGCTGGTTTTAGCTTTTTGGGGCCCTGTGCAATGTTCTGTTTAGTAAAAGTTTACTTTAATCTGTCCTTTAAAAAGAAAACAGGACAGATTTGTGGCTCTAAAGTATTTGATGAAGAACAGAGAGAGGAGAGACACAGACACACCGTCCAGATCCATCAGTATAATTATCTGTTAATTGGAGAACTGAGAGTTTTCTGTCCATCAGACTGGTACCTGGTCAGTTGGTGGACTACAGAGACCACTATCTAAACAGGTGTGGACAGCAGACACTGAGGTGGTCAGAGGTGGGACTGCAGGGCTGCATGCAGGTCTGGAGTACTTTAGGGTACTCATTCAGTCATGCAGTTCCCATCCCGACCTCTAGGGTCCAGATCTGGACCTGGGGTTCCTTCATTACTGTAAATCATCTTTTTTGACATAAAAGAAAATCTGGTTGATGTTTCTAGAATATTCCTCTTGTTGTTCCAGGGTGGATGTCTGACGGACTGAGTCACAGACTAACACCGAAAGTTGATCTTTCAGTGTTGCTCCACCCACAGCTCCAGCTGAACTGCAGGTGTCCGGTGCTGGTGTGTTCAGGGACGGTTACAGATCTGGTGCACGTCCCTCCATCCCCTAAGACTAAAATTTTACACACTGATCTCAAATAATCCCTGCATGAGAGCCGTTAGCTGGACTGCTGGGACTGCTGGTGATGTCCTAGTGGTCCAGCTAACTCTTGTCTGGACCGGTTACATCCAGACCGGAGCGTCCTGCAGCGTGGGAGGAGCTACACTCAGATGCTGTTTTACAGAAATTGTGACTCATGAAACTAAACTCAAGTCAGTTAATGTGAAGCTGTGTAAATGCCATCTTCTGCCAGAGATCATAAATTCAGTTCAGTTCAACTCAATTTTATTTATATATCATCTATTACAACACAAGTTGTCTCTAGGCTCTTTCCAGAGACCAGAACATGACCCCCGAGCAATTAGGATTAATTAAAGAAACACAGATGAGTCACTCCACATGTAAAATCAACACCAAGGTGTGACAGTAAAAACCTGCAGCGTTCTTATGTGCAGCACCTGAAGGCACCGGAGGCATATTCAGATATTCTGAAACTGGACGGAACCTGGACTTTTACTTCCAAGATGAGACAGCGCTCCACCTCTCCTTCCCAGGTTCTGGATCAGCATCTGCACTGCTTTCAGAATTTGGATCAGGACTGATGGTGATCAAGATCAGAAGTGAGATCAGGTTTTGAGTTCTGGATCAGGTTCAGGACCAGGGTTGGGATTAGGATCAGGACTAAAACCAAGACCAGCAAGAAGCATGGCTCAGTAGTGGGATTAAAATCAGTATCAGAGCTAACTTTAGAGTAATTTATTTATTGTGTAGCACCGAGGGTTTGAGAGTAACGTCATTTCGATTCTCTGTATGAACCTCACATGTGGTAGAACTGACAATAAACGTGACTTTGACTTTGACTATTAGGTTCAGGATTAGGACTAGAACCAGGTGTTCAATGGGATCAGGATCAGTAATTAGTATAGGATGAGGACCAGGACAGTTAACCAGACATACTCAGAAATAGATCTAGTTGTTAGCAAGTCTGGACTTCCAATCTTCACTCTTCTTGTCTCTACTGGACTGGACTGGTCTGTACTGGACTATATTAGACTCTTTTTGACTGTACTGGTTTGTACTGGACTCTACTAAATTTTACTGTTCTACTGACTGGACTGGTCTGGTCTGTATTGGTCTGTACTGGACTGAACTGGTCTCTACAGGACTGCCCTGTTCTACTGACTGGACTGGCCTGGTCTGTATTGGTCTGGACTGGTCTGGTCTGTATTGGTCTGTACTGGACTGTACTGGTCTGTACTGGACTGTACTGTTCTACTGACTGGACTGGTCTGTATTGGTCTGTACTGGACTGAACTGGTCTCTACAGGACTGCCCTGTTCTACTGACTGGACTGGTCTGGTCTGTATTGGTCTGTACTGGACTGTACTGGTCTGTACTGGACTGGTCTGGTCTGTATTGGTCTGTACTGGACTGTACTGGTCTGTACTGGACTGGTCTGGTCTGTACTGGTCTGTACTGGACTGGTCTGGTCTGTACTGGACTGGTCTGGTCTGTATTGGTCTCTACTGGACTGTACTGGTCTGTACTGGACTGTACTGTTCTACTGACTGGACTGGTCTGTATTAGTTTCTGGTTAAAACATCTTGTCATTACAACTAACATGGACTTTTGTTATAAATTGGTGATGTGCAAATAACGGTCAGAGTTTGTACTAATCCGAATAGGGTTTATGGTCAGACTGGGATCTGGACCAGAATATGGACCAGGACATAGTTTCAGATCAAGACCAGTATCATTATTAGGATCATGGTGCAGTGGTTCCCCCTTTTTATCTCCATGGCAACAGTAGCAGAGGTGTATGAAATATGAGACTGTTTTTGATCAAACCAGGGTTTCCAAGCCCTTCAGGTCTCAGTAGGCGGGGTCACTCCCTGACTCATGGGTACTGTAGTAATTAGGTGTGTAACAGGAACCTGCGCCTTTGTTTCTGTAAAAGCCGAAGAGTGAGCACTCTTACCTCTCTGTTCTACCTCTGCAGAAGGAGGCTGATAAAAGCTGCAGCGACTCCACTGCTCCTCACACCTGCAGCTGGACCTCCTCCTCCTCAGATCTGGTCCGTCTCAGACCAGCTGCTGGACCCCTTCTTGCTCGAACCTGGTCTTCTTCAGACCCAATCCTCGTCAGAGCTCTGGGGCCAGCCAGTGTGGACCCACTGATTTCTGGTTTTCAGAGTGTTCAGTGTTCAGAGATGCCGGTTCAGATCCCAGACGACTCAGACTTCAACTCGTTCAGGGAGCAGTGCCTCAGCCTTGACGGATGGACAAGCCGGTACAACAAAGGAGGGGTGACGGTGTGGTGCTGTGAGGATGAGACCAGCAAGGTGCACAAACTAAAGGTAAGGCTTACCTGAGGTCCTTTCACAATAAAAGTCTCAGGTCACATCTCTGCTCTTTTAAACCGTAACTCTCCAGTAGTTTTTCTGGACATTTTCTCCTCTGAGTCCAGTTCAGGTTATTTTGTGGAACTGTTGTGAGTTTCTCCTAATTTTGCCCGGAGGTGTCGGTTTCAGGTCTGACAGTCGTCGCTGATCGAACTCCCGAATAGCGAATTGAAACCTGATCACAGATCCTGTAATCTGAGGAACTAGTTTTTTTGAAACCCGGTTTCTGTCATCCTGACAGACCTGGCTCTGGTCTGGTCCTGCTCAGGTTTCAAAGGAAGCAGAAGTTAAGGCTGAGGGAACCATCAAGGACTCTGATTGTTCTGTTTCCAGATGTTGATCCACAGTTGGTCTCAGAACTTGTCGAGTGAAACGAGTGGCCTGGACACGCCCCCTCTGGGACGTTTTTTATCCTGGATTGAATAATGCTAACTGACATGAGCCTACATTTGTTCTCAAGAATTGACGCTCATTTCACATGTTACTATTGAAACCGCATCAGGAAACCAGAAGAAGAACCAAAAGAACCAGAAGACTGGACAGTAGCGGCTGAAGCTCTGAGCTGTTCTAGGTAGTTGTAACTCTCCTCCCTTAGCACATTAGGCTGTATTAACTCACTAGTTGCCATAACTGCTGTGGTAGCTGCAGCCAGGCGGGACGTTCCTGCTGGGCTCCACGTCGCTCCTGTTCAGGTGAATCAATCAAGGTGGGTGGAGTCGCTTCCTCTTAGATGGTGACAGCAGAGATGAGAATACTGGATTTCAGAGCTGCTCTTCTGGTGGCGGCTTCACCCAGGCGTTGTCCAGCTTTCTCCAGTTGGGTTCTCTAAACGGTTACCTGACCAGGTAAATGGTGGAACTGTGTCATTTAACAGTTTCAGAGCCATGAACGATCTGTCAGAGTGAGTTTAGATCCATCTCCACCTTCATCCCTAACTGGATTCTCTGATCCTGAAGTCAATCTTCAATGTGTGCAGAGACGTGGAGGCTCATCAATTCACCTGTGAACCACACCCACGGACCTCACGCGTGGACCACACCCACGGCCCTCACGCGTGGACCACACCCACGGCCCTCACGCGTGGACCACACCCACGGCCCTCACGCGTGGACCACACCCACGGCCCTCACGCGTGGACCACACCCACGGCCCTCACGCGTGGACCACACCCACGGCCCTCACGCGTGGACCACACCCACGGACCTCACGCGTGGACCACACCCACGGACCTCACGCGTGGACCACACCCGTGGACCACACCCGCGGACCTCACCCGCGGACCTCACCCACAGACCTCACCCACAGACCTCACCTGTGGACCTTTAACTAATAAAGAACTTTAAAAAGTTCTTCGCCTGAAATGGTTCTTCAAACAATTGTATCAAAGATGGACTCCAGACTTGCCACCATGAAATTAATATTTTAAAGTGTTTTTTTTTCTATTAAATGTGGACCCCCTTTGGTCTCCCTTTTGTTTTGCTCAGACTCGGAGAGTCCAGCAACCTTAACTCAATCACAGGTCCACCAGACAAGGCCTGATTCTTCAGATCCGGCCCAAAGCCTCAAGAAGAAGGAGAGCTGTCAGAACCTACAGAGGGTAGATTCTAACCAGTTCCACACTGACTCGTTCTCAACAGCCTCCTCAGAAATGAGACAGAGAAGAAAACTAATGCTGCTGCTGCATAACTAAACCATTATTTAAAGATGTTTGACATCCAGATCCAGACAGGTGCAGTTCCTGCTGCAACCTGCAGAAGCCCCACCGCTAAAGGTTCAAACTCAGCAAAAAAAACGAAATGATCTGACATCTGGAGATACCTAAAGAAGAACATTTAAGGGAGGACCAATTGAGGATCCCTGCAGAGTCTCAAGGACTTCCTCTGGGACCTGCAGGTGCACGGCGGCTGATCACGCTAGCAGCAGACCTGCTGTCCCAGTGGAGATCTGCTGAGATGAGGACCAGCTGATGTTTCACTGTTGATGGACAGCAGTCGTGTGTGTGTGTGTGTGCGTGTTTACTTTTGATTGCAGCAGCTTATTTTCTTTTTAGCTTAATAAATTAAACTGTTAAGTGATTACAGCAGCTCTGAGCGCTGAGCTGGAAACCAACAGGAATTGTCCACTGAAAGGCTTTTTTTAAAAATATTTGTTGGTTAGTGGGTGTGTTGGACCTAGCTGTGATGGCCAGGTCACCTGTGCAGGTGTAACCCCACCCCTGCTATGACAACAGCGATGGTAGGCTAAGACACAAGCAGCTGGATTGACAAAGAGATCATGAATGATTCATGCAGTGTCCTGCTGATTAAATTGCTTTTTCCATCTCGACTGTCTCCATATCTGATGACTGAAGTCTAGCTGAGCCAGACGCTCCTGAACGCCACAGCACTGGAAAAAGGTGATGTCCTGCAGCTGAGTGGTATCTCAGGTGACCACAACGGTCTGGGACATGGAACAAAAAAAGTCACAGCCACCTTTCACTGGAGAGAACTTCCTCTGAAGACAAGAAACCTTAAGCAGACTGAAGTAGAAAGGATGGGAGGACCAGGGCTATGCAGCAGTCTGGACACTGACTGACTTTACCTCCTCCTTCACGGTCTGAAGCTTTCAAAGTCAAAAGTACTCCCAAACCCTCGGTGCTACACAATAAATAAACTCTAAACACAAAGTGCAAATTAAAAAGAAACAAGTTATAACAAGGGCAATGGGAGGGAAACGGTGGAAGAGCAGGGAGAGTGTTCAGCTTCCTGACGGCCTGGTGGATGAAGCTGTCCTTCAGTCGGCTGGTTCTGGTTCTGGCCCGGAGGATCCGCAGCCTCCTCCCTGATGGCAGCAGACTGAAGAGGCTGTGTGACGGGTGGGTGGAGTCTCCAACGATACTCAGGGCTTTGGAGTCAGACGGGTCTGTAAATGTCCTGAAGTGAGGGGAGAGAGACACCAACCATCTTCTCAGCTGCTCTCACGACGCGTTGGAGAGACTTGCGGCAGGTTGCGGTGCAGATCCGTACCACACGGTGATGCAGCTGGTCAGGATGCGAGATGACAGAGTTCAATCATCACAGGCTTCAACATGCACTCAGATCAGCCACATCCCTAGAAACAAGAATCCCTAGAAGAAACCTGGACCAGGACCTGGATCATAAGGGGGGACCCTCCTGCTGAAGACCAGTTGGGTAGAACAGGAAGTAGAGAGAAGAGACACAGAAACACCGTCAAAGGTACCAAAGACCAGATCAATCAGTATAATTATCTGTTAACTGGAGAACTGAGAGTTTTCTGTCCATCAGACTGGTACCTGGTTAGTTGGTGGACTACAGAGACCACAATCTAAACAGGTGTAGACAGCAGACACTGAGGTGGTCAGAGGTGGGACTGCAGGTCAGTGGATCATGTTGGTCCCCCTGCAGCAGGTCTACAGCAGCAGATCCAGATGAAGCTGTGTTGAAGACCAGCTGCTCCAGTCTGGTCCTGCAGCTGCAGCTGTGACTACTGGTCCTGACACACTAAAGTTTACACCAACTAGATGTTTTACTGAACACAAACGTTTGAAGTTTGGTTTTAAAGGTGGAGGTGGTGTCAGCCTCCTTCACCCAAACTGGAAGTTGGTTCCAGAGTGATGGTTCCTGATAACAGAAGACCCGTCCTCCAGATCTACATCTGGATCTTCTAGGAACTACGAGTAAACCTGCACTCTGAGAACTGAGAACTCTGTTAGGAACCATCAGGTCTTGGAGAAAACCAGGAGTTTGGATGTTTAGGACTTTATATGCAAGTAATAAAATTTTGAATTGGATTCTGAGTTTTCCGGGGAGCCGATGGAGGAAAGGTAAAACTGGAGAGACGTGGTCTCTCTTGTTGGTTCCTGTCAGCACTCGCGCTGCTGCATTTTGGATCAGCTGGAGGATCTTCAGAGAATTACTTGGACATCCAGCCAACAACACGTTACAGTAATCTGGTCTAGAAGATACGAACGCATGAATTAGTTTTCCAGCATCACTCTGGGAGAGGATGCTCCTGATCTTTGCGATATTACGGAGGTGGAAAAACACGGTTTCACAAATCTGATTAATATGCTGTTTAAATGACAAATCCTGATCGAATATAACGCCAAGGTTTCTCACAGTTTTACTGGAGGACATCACAACACCATCTAATCCCTTCCTAAGGTGTTTGGACCACAAACAACGTCTGTTTTATCAGAATTTAGGAGTAAAACATTAGTGGACATCCAGTCCTTGATGTCCTTAAGACACCTGAAGTTTGTCTAATGGTTCTGTTTCATCTTCATAGACAGATACAGCTGCGTATCATCAGCATAACAATGAAAATTAATGCCGTGGTTCCGGATAAAACTTCCCAAGGGCTGCATGTATAAACTGAAGATTGGCCCTAGAACTGAACCCTGCGGGACACCATAGCAGACCCTCGTCTGTACTGAAGAAACCTCATGAACATGAACAAACTGGAATCTATCAGACAGATATGATTTAAACCAATCTACAGCTGTCCCTGTCATGGATGAATGAACAGAACCCCAGAGCAGAGCGCCAAGGAAGGTAGAAATGATTTATTTCCCAACATGGAACGCAGAACAAGACAGGAACAAGGCTTGGCAGACGTAGAATCCCCAGTGGAAACTTGACTTGGCCTGGCTTGACTTAACTTGGCTTGGCTTGATTTAACTTGGCTTGACCAGACTCTTGGAATCGGACGCAGAACTTGACTTGACCTGACTTGAGAATCCCCAACGCGGAACTTGACTTGACCTGACCTGACTTGAGGATTCAGACGGAAATCTCCTGGCAACCAGGAGTGGTGAGAAGGCCTGGTAAATAGGTTTGAGGCTGATGAGGGGATTGAGTGCAGGTGTCCGAAACGGCTGGCCACGCCCCTGCCATCCACCTGGTCTGTAACACAAAGAAGGGGAGGGGAAAAACACCACAGAGCCTCCACAACCATCACAGTACCCCCCCCTCAACGGTCGCCAGCTGGCGGCCTACCAGGCTTGTGCGGGAACCGGGCATAAAACTCCTACAGAAGAGCCGGGGACACAGGAGCGGTCCTCTGGGCCAAACCCCTCCCAATCCACCAAGTACTGCCACCCGCGCCCCCGCCGCCGAACAGCAAACGCCGGGTGATCATCGACGAGCAGGGGGGGTGGAGGGGGCATGGCCGGAGGGCTGAGCGGCAATGGCCTGCTCGATCCCCTCGGTCTCGGACCGAGTCTGTGTCAGGTGTTGCGTCTCTGCGGGGTTCATTGTGGCCAGGAGATTCTGTCACGGATGAATGAACAGAACCCCAGAGCAGAGCGCCAAGGAAGGTAGAAATGATTTCCCAACATGGAACGCAGAACAAGGCAGGAACAAGGCTTGGCAGACTTAGAATCCCCAGTGGAAACTTGACTTGGCCTGGCTTGACTTAACTTGGCTTGGCTTGATTTAACTTGGCTTGACCAGACTTGACTCGACTCGACTTGGCTTGACAGACTTGACTCGACTTGGCCTGGCTTGGCTTGATTTAACTTGGCTTGACCAGACTCTTGGAATCGGACGCAGAACTTGACTTGACTTGACTTGACCTGACTTGAGAATCCCCAACGCGGAACTTGACTTGGCTTGGCTTGGCTTGACTTGAGAATCCTCAATGCGGAACTTGGCTTGGCTTGGCTTGACCTGACCTGACCTGACCTGACCTGACCTGACCTGACCTGACCTGACCTGACCTGACCTGACCTGACCTGACCTGACCTGACCTGACCTGACTTGAGGATTCAGACGGAAATCTCCTGGCAACCAGGAGTGGTGAGAAGGCCTGGTAAATAGGTTTGAGGCTGATGAGGGGATTGAGTGCAGGTGTCTGAAATGGCTGGCCACGCCCCTGCCATCCACCTGGTCTGTAACACAAAGAAGGGGAGGGGAAAAACACCACAGAGCCTCCACAACCATCACAGTCCCTTTAATCCCAACAACATACTCTAGCCTCTGGAGTCTCTCCTTTGTGTTATTTTGATCAGGATTTGTCATTTAAACAGCATATTTTTCAGTTTCATATTTGTGGACATTTAAGGAATATGATTTATCCTTCATAATATTTGTGCAATAAAAGTGATTGTTGTTATAAAAGTTATTGTAATATTTTCTCTGTGTCGCCCATCATTCACCTTGCCAACACTTCGAGAGCAGATGAGTTGGAAATCGATCCCAACAGCCAGCTGATATCCCAACGTGCTGCCGTCAGACAGATTGCCAAACCTGAATCTCCACGTGCACCACCTCTGTAGTCTGCTCGTTCATCCTGACTTTGATTGACAGACTAGTGGATAATCAATGCTGGTGGGAGGATTCAAGACAGCACGGTGAGGGGCAGCTCAGGTGCAGGATAGGCATCGATGTCTAGTTTCTTTGGTCATTTTATGGTGCAGCAACTCACTTCTAGCCGAAGAAACCCCAGCTGCAGTAACGACGCTGCATTCCCTCATCCTCATGGAGACGAGGAGAGCATGAGAGAAAGAGCCGCTCCTCACCAGGACCACCAGGGCGTAACCATCCAGTTGTTCACCAAACCAAAAGGAATATTTACTGTGTCGCCCACCGCTGATCCACCACAACTCTGTTCATCAGCTACAGCTGCTGACATGTGTTGGTTTATTGTCTAGTTGGTCTGTTGCTTCATCCTCGTTGCTGGATCTCGTTGACGCCTTCTCCCACAACAGAAAACAAAGCTTTTCCTCATTTCCCAGTTGAATGACCAGAGCGCACGAGTGAAGTTGGCTTCACATTGGTGGGTTCTGTGTGGGAAACATCAGAGCAGCTTAGTTTTCTGGTGCTGAGAAGTTATTCTAGTGTTTTGGATTTCATTTTCTTCTCCTTTTCCTCTCATCCTGTCCTACCAACCCCCCGCTCACGTCCACTCTTATCTTTGCCACCACGCCTCAGATTTCCTTTGATCTCCTGGGTTGACAAAATGTTGAATCCCACGCACCATTTCTACTTCTCAAACATGTATGTAAAGTCATCTTGTCACACGCACGTTTCTGTTTTGTTCTGGGTCATGTTCTGGTCTCTGGAAAGCACCTAGAGACGACTTGTGTTGTAATAGATGCTATATAAATAAAATTGAATTGAATTGTTTCATGTTTAGTTGTTTGTTTTATATGTAGTTTAGATATCACAATTTATTTAAAGTGTTTTACCATCTTTAATACTTGTGTAAATAAATTCTGATTAATTTGACTGAGAGCAGTCGTTTGTGGTTGTTTTACACACATTTGTAACATTTGCTGGTTTAAAGGCTGGTGCTATGACTCCTTCCTTCTCTCTTACTCTACAGCGCCACCCCTGGTGACAGGCGGGAACACAGAATAACAGTTTTATTTGACACTGATTGTCAGAGTCAGAGTCAAGTTTATTGTCAATTCTACCACATGTGAGACACATACAGAGAATTGAAATTGCGTTACCCTCAAACCCTCGGTGCTACACAATAAATACATTTTAAACACAAAGTGCAGGTTAAAAAGAGACAAGAAACAAGTTGTGACATGACAACAACAGTTTTTCGGTTTGATTAAAGTGACATGGTGCAAAGCAGGCGGTCCAGTTCTGCCAAAAGTGCCTGATGCAGATACTGAGATCAGAGTGAGTGAGGGGGGGGGCAAGGCGGGAAACGGTGGAAGAGAAGGGAGAGTGTTAAGTGTCCTGACAGCCTGGTGGACGAAGCTGTCCTTCAGTCGGCTGGTTCTGGCTCGGAGGGTCCGCAGCCTCCTCCCTGATGGCAGCAGACTGAAGAGGCTGTGTGACGGGTGGGTGGGGTCTCTCACAATGCTGAGGGCTTTGCGAGTCAGACGGGCCTGTAAATGTCCTGAAGTGAGGAGAGAGAGACACCAACCATCTTCTCAGCTGCTCTCACGACGCGTTGGAGAGACTTGCGGCAGGTTGCGGTGCAGCTCCGTACCACACGGTGATGCAGCTGGTCAGGATGCTCTCGATGGTGCCTCTGTAGAAGGTGTACCTGATGGGGGCCGGGGCTCTGGCTCTTCGCAGTTTGCGGAGGAAGTAGAGGCGCTGCTGTGCCTTCTTGGCGAGTGATGCAGTGTTAACAGTCCAGGAGAGGTCCTCTGAGATGTGGACACCCAGGAACTTGGTGCTGCTCACCCTCTCCACAGCAGCACCGTTGATGGTCAGAGGAGCATGCTGGGTGTGTTGTCTCCTGAAGTCAGCAACAATCTCCTTGGTCTTCTCCACGTTCAGGGAGAGATTGTTGTCTGCACCACTCAGCCAGGCGGCTCACTTCGCTCCTGTAGTTTGACTCATCGTTGTTGTTGATGAGACCCACCACAGTCGTGTCGTCCGCAAACTTTACGAAGAGGTTGGAGCTGTGCATCGGTGTGCAGTCGTGGGTCAGCAGGGTGAAGAGGAGGGGGCTTAGCACACATCCCTGGGGGGCCCCTGTGCTCAGTGTGATGGTGCTGGATGTGTTGCCGCCGACCCGTACTGCCTGTGGTCTCCCAGTCAGGAAGTCCAACAGCCAGTTGCACAGCGAGGTGCTGATCCCCAGCTGGTCCAGTTTGTGAATGAGCTGCTGGGGGATGATGGTGTTGAATGCTGAACTGAAGTCGATGAAAAGCATTCTTACATAAGTGTTTCTGGTGTCCATATGTGTGAGGGCTGTGTGGAGGGCAGTGGAGATGGCGTCGTCAGTGGACCGGTTGGAGCGATATGCGAACTGGTAGGGGTCCAGAGAGGGGGGGAGAGCAGCCTTGATGTGATGCATGACTAGCCGTTCAAAGCACTTCATGATGATGGGAGTCAGTGCGACTGGACGGTAGTCGTTGGAGCAGGAGGGAGATGACCGTTTTGGGACCGGACGGATGTTGGTGGCTTTGAAGCACGTGGGAACCACCGCCTGACTCAGTGACATGTTAAAGATGTCTGTGAAGACCTCCGTGAGTTCTCCTGCACAGTCTCTCAGTACACGACCAGGTATGTTGTCAGGACCCGGAGCTTTGCGAGCGTTGATCCTGCTGAGGGATCTCCTCACAGTGTCCGGTGACAGCGTCAGCACCTGGTCGCCGGGAGGGGGTGGTGCTTTCTGTGCGGCGATGGTGTTGGTTGCCTCGAAGCGGGTGAAGAAGGTGTTCAGCTCATTCAGCAGGGATGTGCTGCTCTCACAGGTCTGCGGTGGGGGCTTGTAGTCCGTAATGGTCTGAATCCCTCGCCACAGGCTCCGTGTGTCCCTGCTGTTGCTGAAACGGCGGGCTATCCTCCTGGAGTACCGTCTCTTAGCCTCCCTGATGCCATGGGACAGGTTGGTCGTAGCTGTCTTTAGACCCACTTTGTCTCCAGCTCTGAAGGCAGCGTTCCGAGCCTTTACGAGTCTGTGGACTTCCTTTGTCATCCACGGCTTCTGGTTGGCTCTGACTTTGATGGTTCTGGAGTCTGTTACATCATCGATGCACTTGGCGATGTAGGCGGTAACAGACTCTGTGTACTCCTGGAGGTCTGTGGTGTTGTTGGTGGTGGCAGCTTCTCTGAACATGCTCCAGTCTGTGGTGTTGAAGCAGTCTGGAAGTGCCTCTGTGGACCCCTCTGGCCACACCCGGACCTGCTTCCAGACTGGTCTGACAACTTTAACCAGTGGCCTGTATGCTGGCAGTAGCATGACAGTGATGTGGTCTGAGGCACCGAGGTGGGGGAGGGGGTGGGCTTTGTAGGCTGTCTTGTTGATGGCGTTTAGTTATTAATTCCTGATATTCATTGGTGCCCCGAATTGATTTATTCATTTTGATAATTTATTCACATTATTAATAACTGTCGACAGACAATTATTAATCCCCCTATACAAACTAAACAAGCATTCCATGTGTTGCACAACAAAGAGCTTCCACACCAGCAGAAGGTGAAATCAACCCGGGGACATGTATTTCGTGACTCACCAGTGGATCCTTATAAGATGCAGCAAGAACATGCAACCTCTTCACAGAAAGACCCAGCTGAACCAAAGTCTCCCTGAACCTTCCTGCTGTGAAGAGTCAGTACTGGCCACCATGCTGCTGCGCTGTTGATGGAGCACCTGATGCAATCTGATTACTTCTGCCTGTTTGTGTCTTAGATGAGGATCGTGTGCAAAGACGTGGCGTCGGAGACACTGTACGACGTCCTCCATGATACCAGTTACCGTAAGAAGTGGGACACCAACATGATTGAGACGTACGACATCGGCAGGCTGACGGTCAACGCTGACGTGGGATATTACTCCTGTCAGTTCAGCAGCTGCTCACTCCTCAAAAACCCGTCATACACCCATCTTACACAGACATGTTGTTACCGGGCCAGATCCGGAACAGTCCAGATCTGGGTTCTTTACAAATGGTGCCACATTTGTAAGGAACATGCAGTTGTGGGAGGAGCAGCAGAGCTGAGTATGTGGGTTTGACCCATGAAAGATATTCTCTTAAAAAAAACACCTTATTTTGCTGTTGCTATTGACTCTTGCACTGGTGTCAGCAACACATGCACTGGAACCTGAACACGTGAAGGAACATCATGTTCGGTGATGAGTCCAGATTCTGCCTGCAGCAGTTGGATCGTAGGGTCAAAGTGTGGAGAGGACGTGAAGAACGCTATGCTGACTGCTGCACCAATAGAGGAACATCTTCTGGTGGAGGCAGTGTGATGGTGTGGGGCAGAACCTGCCTTACTGGAAAAACGAGGCTCATCGTCATTGGAGACAATCTCAATGCATGATGTTGAGATGAAATTCTGCTACCAGTGGCAATCCCATATATCCACAGTCTGGGACCCAACTCTATCCTCCAACCTTCGCCACCACACAGTGGCATGAGGACGAGGTGGCGGCGGCGGCGACCGGCATGAGGACGAGGTGGCGGCGGCGGCGACCGGCATGAGGACGAGGTGGCGGCGGCGGCGACCGGCATGAGGACGAGGTGGCGGCGGCGGCGACCGGCATGAGGACGAGGTGGCGGCGGCGACCGGCATGAGGACGAGGTGGCGGGCTTTTGTGGCTGTTCCTGTTGTCTTGAAATGGCTCCTTTGTTAAATTACCAATATGTGTTTTTTCAAACTTCAATCATCCAACTCACCAACAACCAAGCAAGAGCCAAAGTTGTTTGACATCAGCAAAGGTTTCATGGGTCCAACCCCCATCCTCAGCTCTGCTGCTCCTCCCACAAATGCATGTTCCATTACAAATGAGTGTAATGGGAGTGTTGGCCTAGTGGTTACAGTGGAGGACCCAGGTTCAAGCCCAGGGCTGGCAACAATGGTAAATCACCCTTCACTCCCAATTGCTCCCCGGGCGCTGATGCTAGCAGCCCACTGCTCACTAGTGCTGGTTAAAAGCAGAGGTCCAATCTCAGTGTGTATTGTACATACATCGTGTGCACGATGTCCATCTTGTCAGAATGGTAATGAAAAAAAAATGGCACCATTTAAAAGGGAAATAAACAGGCTTTCTAACAGTACAAGATTTACTCACAAGAAGGATTGTTACAACAAAGAAATAAACTACCAAACACTAATGTCCTTACTGTTTGTGCTAAACTTATTTAAATGATCACACTTCTTGTACCACAGGCCGAGGAGGAGTTGGAGTAAATTTTAAATCAGGGTTACATATTAACCTAAGACCTAGGATGACCTTTAGCTCTTCTGAATCATAGTCTACTCATCCAAACTGGATTAGTGGAAATCAGAAAATTAACTTTTATTTGTGGTTGTGTATCATCCACCTGGCCCTTATTCTGAGTTTTTGTCTGAATTCAAAGACTTTTTTTTTTATCTCAGTTACTACTAAGTACACATACTGTCATTGTACTGGGTGATTTTTAACAATCATGTACATTTTAGTAATGACAGTTTAAATACTGGCTTGCATTTTAAATTAGATTAAACTGGCCTTTCTCAGAATTTACACAGACCTACTCTCATAATCACATCTTGATTTAGTGTTGACTTATAATATTGATAGTGAAACATTAACAGTTTCCTCATTACTCTGCCTTGTCTGATTATTTTTGGACAACACTTGAGTTTAGGTAACTTGATTACACAGTATGTAAGGGGAAATGTGTTTAAAGCAGGTGTCTATTAGTGGAGGTTGTATCAAACTTAAAGAAATTAATTGAATCATCATTCTACAATGCGTACAGTGTTGGACAGTGTTGGACAGTGTTGGACAGTGTTGGACAGTGTTGGACAGTGTTGCCCTTCTGGAAAGCAAAGTGAGTCAGACATCAGTGGGTTTTAAATCAGACCTCAAGAAAGCTGGAAAGAAAATGTTCCAATAATTTAAAAGAACCTTGACTGATGTAGAAAGAGAGTCTGATAGTATATACAAGAGTCTTTCACAAAGCCAAAACTGCTTATAATTCATTATTAATAGAAGACAATAAAAACAACCCCAGGCTTCTGTTTAGCATTGTAGCCAGACTGGCAAAGTCTCTAAGCTCTGTTGAACTGTGTATTCATTTTACTCTTACTAAATGATTTCTATTAGAGAGAGAATTAGTGAAACTCTTCCACTACTGGTATAAATTAGTCAAGTTTAGCAGCCTCAGAAGTAGAACCTGATTTGTTTGTCGACTGTTTCTGTCCATTTGATCTCTCTGATCTAACAAAAACCATTACTTCATCCAAACCTTTCAATTTGTACAATAGACCATAAACTAACCAGACAGGTTTCCTTTAAGTATAACCCCCATATTGGACTTGATTGGTCATTGTCTTGTCTACTGGCTATGTACCATAGACTTGGTGGTGGACTGTTGGTCTCATGTTTGTAACATGTTGGTCTCATGTTTGTAACATGTTGGTCTCATGTTTGTAAAATGTTGGTCTCATGTTTGTAACATGTTGGTCTCATGTTTGTGTCATGTTGGTCTCATGTTTGTGTCATGTTGGTCTCATGTTTGTAACATGTTGGTCTCATGTTTGTAACATGTTTGTGTCGTGTGTGTCTCATGTTTGTGTCATGTTGGTCTCATGTTTGTAACATGTTGGTCTCATGTTTGTAACATGTTGGTCTCATGTTTGTAACATGTTGGTCTCATGTTTGTGTCATGTTGGTCTCATGTTTGTGTCATGTTGGTCACATGTTTGTAACATGTTGGTCTCATGTTTGTAACATGTTTGTGTCGTGTGTGTCTCATGTTTGTGTCATGTTGGTCTCATATTTGTAACATGTTGGTCTCATGTTTGTAACATGTTGGTCTCATGTTTGTAACATGTTGGTCTCATGTTTGTAAAATGTTGGTCTCATGTTTGTAACATGTTGGTCTCATGTTTGTGTCATGTTGGTCTCATGTTTGTGTCATGTTGGTCTCATGTTTGTAACATGTTGGTCTCATGTTTGTGTCATGTTGGTCTCATGTTTGTAACATGTTGGTCTCATGTTTGTGTCATGTTGGTCTCATGTTTGTAACATGTTGGTCTCATGTTTGTAACATGTTGGTCTCATGTTTGTAACATGTTTGTGTCGTGTGTGTCTCATGTTTGTGTCATGTTGGTCTCATATTTGTAACATGTTGGTCTCATGTTTGTAACATGTTGGTCTCATGTTTGTAACATGTTGGTCTCATGTTTGTAAAATGTTGGTCTCATGTTTGTAACATGTTGGTCTCATGTTTGTGTCATGTTGGTCTCATGTTTGTGTCATGTTGGTCTCATGTTTGTAACATGTTGGTCTCATGTTTGTGTCATGTTGGTCTCATGTTTGTAACATGTTGGTCTCATGTTTGTGTCATGTTGGTCTCATGTTTGTAACATGTTGGTCTCATGTTTGTAACATGTTGGTCTCATGTTTGTAACATGTTTGTGTCGTGTGTGTCTCATGTTTGTGTCATGTTGGTCTCATGTTTGTAACATGTTGGTCTCATGTTTGTAACATGTTGGTCTCATGTTTGTAACATGTTGGTCTCATGTTTGTGTCATGTTGGTTTCATGTTTGTAACATGTGTGTCTCATGTTTGTGTCATGTTGGTCTCATGTTTGTAACATGTTGGTCTCATGTTTGTAACATGTTTGTGTTGTGTGTGTCTCATGTTTGTGTCATGTTGGTCTCATGTTTGTAACATGTTGGTCTCATGTTTGTAACATGTTGGTCTCATGTTTGTAACATGTTGGTCTCATGTTTGTAACATGTTGGTCTCATGTTTGTGTCATATTGGTCTCATGTTTGTAACATGTTGGTCTCATGTTTGTGTCATGTTGGTCTCATGTTTGTAACATGTTGGTCTCATGTTTGTGTCATGTTGGTCTCATGTTTGTAACATGTTGGTCTCATGTTTGTGTCATGTTGGTCTCATGTTTGTGTCATGTTTGTGTCATGTTGGTCTCATGTTTGTAACATGTTTGTGTCGTGTGTGTCTCATGTTTGTGTCATGTTGGTCTCATGTTTGTAACATGTTGGTCTCATGTTTGTGTCATGTTGGTCTCATGTTTGTGTCATGTTTGTGTCATGTTGGTCTCATGTTTGTAACATGTTTGTGTCGTGTGTGTCTCATGTTTGTGTCATGTTGGTCTCATGTTTGTGTCATGTTGGTCTCATATTTGTGTCGTGTTGGTCTCATGTTTGTGTCATTTTGGTCTCATGTTTTTGTCATGTTGGTCTCATGTTTGTGTCATGTTTGTGTCGTGTGTGTCTCATGTTTGTGTCATGTTGGTCTCATGTTTGTGTCATGTTTGTGTCGTGTGTGTCTCATGTTTGTGTCATGTTGGTCTCATGTTTGTGTCATGTTGGTCTCATATTTGTGTCGTGTTGGTCTCATGTTTGTGTTATTTTGGTCTCATGTTTCTTTTATGTTTCTCTCATATTTGTGTTGTGTTGGTGTCATGTTTGTGACATGTTGGTCTCATGTTTGTGACATGTTGGTCTCATGTTTGTGTCATGTTGGTCTCATATTTGTGTTGTGTTGGTCTCATGTTTTTGTCATGTTGGTGTCATGTTTGTGTCGTGTTGGTCTCATGTTTGTGTCGTGTGTGTCTCATGTTTTTGTCATGTTGGTCTCATGTTGGTGTCATGTTGGTGTCATCTTTGTGTCATGTTGGTCTCATGTTTGTTTCATGTTGGTCTCATGTTTGTGTCGTGTTGGTTTGTGTCATTTTGGTCTCATGTTTCTTTTATGTTTCTCTCATATTTGTGTTGTGTTGGTCTCATGTTTTTGTCATGTTGGTCTCATGTTTGTGTCATGTTGGTGTCGTGTTTGTGTCATGTTGGTCTCATGTTTGTGTCATGTTGGTCTCATGTTTGTGTCATGTTGGTCTCATGTTTGTGTCATGTTGGTCTCATGTTTGTGTCATGTTGGTCTCATGTTTGTGTCATGTTGGTGTCGTGTTTGTGTCATGTTTGTGTCATGTTGGTCTCATGTTTGTGTCATGTTGGTCTCATGTTTGTGTCATGTTGGTGTCGTGTTTGTGTCATGTTGGTGTAGTGTTTGTGTCATGTTTGTGTCATGGTGGTCTCATGTTTGTAACATGTTGGTCTCATGTTTGTGTCATGTTGGTCTCATGTTTGTGTCATGTTGGTCTCATGTTTGTGTCATGTTGGTCTCATATTTGTGTCGTGTTGGTCTCATGTTTGTAACATGTTGGTCTCATGTTTGTAACATGTTGGTCTCATGTTTGTAACATGTTGGTCTCATGTTTGTAACATGTTGGTCTCATGTTTGTAACATGTTGGTCTCATGTTTGTGTCATATTGGTCTCATGTTTGTAACATGTTGGTCTCATGTTTGTGTCATGTTGGTCTCATGTTTGTAACATGTTGGTCTCATGTTTGTGTCATGTTGGTCTCATGTTTGTAACATGTTGGTCTCATGTTTGTGTCATGTTGGTCTCATGTTTGTGTCATGTTTGTGTCATGTTGGTCTCATGTTTGTAACATGTTTGTGTCGTGTGTGTCTCATGTTTGTGTCATGTTGGTCTCATGTTTGTAACATGTTGGTCTCATGTTTGTGTCATGTTGGTCTCATGTTTGTGTCATGTTTGTGTCATGTTGGTCTCATGTTTGTAACATGTTTGTGTCGTGTGTGTCTCATGTTTCTGTCATGTTGGTCTCATGTTTGTGTCATGTTGGTCTCATATTTGTGTCGTGTTGGTCTCATGTTTGTGTCATTTTGGTCTCATGTTTTTGTCATGTTGGTCTCATGTTTGTGTCATGTTTGTGTCGTGTGTGTCTCATGTTTGTGTCATGTTGGTCTCATGTTTGTGTCATGTTTGTGTCGTGTGTGTCTCATGTTTGTGTCATGTTGGTCTCATGTTTGTGTCATGTTGGTCTCATATTTGTGTTGTGTTGGTGTCATGTTTGTGACATGTTGGTCTCATGTTTGTGACATGTTGGTCTCATGTTTGTGTCATGTTGGTCTCATATTTGTGTTGTGTTGGTCTCATGTTTTTGTCATGTTGGTGTCATGTTTGTGTCGTGTTGGTCTCATGTTTGTGTCGTGTGTGTCTCATGTTTTTGTCATGTTGGTCTCATGTTTGTGTCATGTTGGTCTCATGTTTGTTTCATGTTGGTCTCATGTTTGTGTCGTGTTGGTCTCATGTTTGTGTCATTTTGGTCTCATGTTTCTTTTATGTTTCTCTCATATTTGTGTTGTGTTGGTCTCATGTTTTTGTCATGTTGGTCTCATGTTTGTGTCATGTTGGTGTCGTGTTTGTGTCATGTTGGTCTCATGTTTGTGTCATGTTGGTCTCATGTTTGTGTCATGTTGGTCTCATGTTTGTGTCATGTTGGTCTCATGTTTGTGTCATGTTGGTCTCATGTTTGTGTCATGTTGGTGTCGTGTTTGTGTCATGTTTGTGTCATGTTGGTCTCATGTTTGTGTCATGTTGGTCTCATGTTTGTGTCATGTTGGTCTCATGTTTGTGTCATGTTGGTCTCATGTTTGTGTCATGTTGGTCTCATGTTTGTGTCATGTTGGTGTCGTGTTTGTGTCATGTTGGTGTAGTGTTTGTGTCATGTTTGTGTCATGGTGGTCTCATGTTTGTAACATGTTGGTCTCATGTTTGTGTCATGTTGGTCTCATGTTTGTGTCATGTTGGTCTCATGTTTGTGTCATGTTGGTCTCATATTTGTGTCGTGTTGGTCTCATGTTTGTGTCATTTTGGTCTCATTTTAGCGTTGTGTAGGTGTTCTGATTGTGTTGTGATTTTCTCTTTTTTTTCATAGGGAAATGTCCAACTCCTCTTAAGAACAGAGACTTTGTGACCCTGAGATCGTGGCTTCCACTCGGCAGCGACTACCTGATCATCAACTACTCTGTCAAACACCCGGTTAGTTTTTAGCATCTGTGCTATTAACGTTCTCTAGCACTTTTAATTAAGAGGGTTAAGAAATAAAAATGTGTCAGCCTGAACAACACACTGCCAAGACGTAAAGATCAGTGATGATGATGATTAAAGTTTCATAATGAAAGGGTCTTGGACAACTCTTTGTGGATCATTGTTTTCTGTTTTCAGCTCAAGAAATCTCGATGAAAATGCTCAGTAACAGCAACACAAACCTAATAAAAATGTGCAGTACTTAATCATGTCAGAGGAACTTTAGAAGAAACTGGAGGATTCTTCAGAAAAGTCTTTACATTTACTGTTGATGCAGCATTTATTTACTATACTAATTTTTTCTGCGCTATTTGATTCTTTAGGTTTTCTGTCTAAATTATTTCTAGGGTTTCTTTTGTTGTGCTTTTGTTAGGGTTTTAATGCATTTGTTAGGTTTGGCATTGTTGCATATACTTCCAGTTATATTTTGAAACTTACTTGTTACTTGTTCAGTTCTACTTTGACTTCTTTATTCCAGTCTTTTCTTGTTTGATTGCACCTGAGTCTTGTGAGTTCCTATTTTCTCCATCCACTTATCCAGGGCCGGGTCATGGGGGCAGAAGTCTAAGCAGGGATGCCCTGACCTCCTTCACCACAGACACTTCCTCCAGCTCTTCCAGGGGGACCCCAAGGTGTTCCCAGGCCAGCCGAGAGACATAGTCTCTCCAGCGTGATCTGGGTCTTCCCCTGGGGCCTCCTCCTGGTGGGAAATGCCTGGAACACGTCTTTAGGGAAGCGTCCAGGAAGCATCCTACACAGATGCCCAAGCCACCTCAGCTGACTCCTCTCGATGTGAAGGAGCAGCAACTCACCTTGTCTCTAAGGGAGCGCCCAGCCACCCTGCAGAGGAAACTCATTTCGGCTGCTTCTATCTGCCATCTTGTCCTTTCGGTCATTACCCAAAGTTCATGACCATAGGTGAGGGTGGGAGTGTAGATTGACCGGTAAATTAAGAGCTTCGCCTTGCGCACTTCACTGCAAACTGTCCCAGCGCATGCTGAAGGTCCTGGTCTAATGAAGCCAACAAGACAACATCATCTGCAAAAAGCAGAGATGAAATCTTGTGGTTCCCAAACTGGACCCCCTCCGGCCCCTGGCTACACCTAGAAATCCTGTCCATAAAAATTATGAACAGAACCGGTGACAAAGGGCAGCCCTGCCAGAGTCCAACATCCACTGGGTACAGGTCTGACTTACTACCGGCAATGCGAACCAAACTCCTGCTCCGGTTGTACAGAGACCGAACAGTCCTTAGCAGAGTGCCCGGACCCCATACTCACGGGGCACCCCAACAGAATACCATGAGAGACACGGTCAAATGCTTTCTCCAGATCCACAAAGCACATGAGGACTGGTTGGGCATTCTCCCATGAACCCTCCGCCACCCTGCGGAGGGTATAGAGCTCTTGAGCACTCTGACTCAATGTCCCCAGCCTCCCTCAGAGTTGAAGACCTCCCTGACCGAGGGCTCGACCAGACGTTCCCAACAGACCCTCACAATGCGTTTGGGCCTGCCGGTCTGTCCTGCTTCCTCCTCCGCCAGCGTCTCCAACTCACCACCAGGTGGTGATCAGCTGACAGCCCAGCCCCTCTCTTCACCCGAGTGTCCAAGACATGCGGCCGCAGGTCAGATGAAACGACAACGAAGTCAATCATTGACCTCTGGCCTAGGGTGTCCTGGTGCCACGAGAACTGATGAACACCCTTATGCTCAAACATGTTGTTTGTTATGGACAGACCGTGACTAGCACAGAAATAACAATAACAGAGCACCACTGGTGTTCGGATTGGGGAGGCCGTTTCTCCCAATCACCCCCTTCCGGGTTTTACTGTCATTGACCATGTGAGCGTTGAAATTCCTCCCGTACTCTTTTTTGGAATTAGGTACAAACAACAGTAAGAGACCTTTCTCTGAACCGAAGGCATAAGGAAGCGACCTCTCGTTCACCGGGGTAAACTCCAACACATGGCGGCTGAGCAGGGGGGCTAATAAGTAGGCCTACACCAGCTCGCCATGGGCAACTCCAGAATAGTTGACCGTCCAGCCCCTCTGAAGGAGCTGGGTTCCAGAGCCCAAGCTGTGCGTGGAGGTGAGCCCGACTATCTGTATCTCTCAACCACCTGCACAAGCGCCAGCTCCTTCCCCCCCAGCGAGGTGACATTCCATGTCCCCATTGCCAGAGTTTTGGTCCAGAGATTGGGCCGCCGAGGCACTCCACCACCATCGCTGCCCAAACCACATTGCACCGACCCCTCATGATTTTTCCTGCAGATGGTGAACCTACTGGAAGGTCTGAGCCTGAGTCCTGTGCTCGGCCACCAGGCACTCACTTTCGTGCCCCAACCCCAGGCCTGGCTCCAGGGTGGGGCCCCATTGATGCCAATTTAGGTGACATAATGATCCTTGGTAATTTTTTTCATTAGGGGTTAGTGAATCGCTCTTAGTCTGGCCCGTCACGCAGGACCTATTTGCCATGCCCTTCTTTGAACCGTCACCTTAGCGTGGTGGAGGGGTTTGTGTGCACGAAGGATCCTAGAAGCTATGTTGTCGGGGGCATTACTGATTATTGAGGTTTTTTTTTATTGTTTTTTCCTCTCTTCCGGCCCATCTGTGGTTCACTTGGTCTGTTGGGTTTTCCTGGTTTCCTGGTTCCTTGACTCCTTTTTTCTTTCATTAAAGGACTCTTTTTGTTTCATTTAAGGTCTCTCGTTTGAATTCTTGCAGCCTCTCATTCTCCTGCATTTATGTTCTCATTACTCCACCATGTGTGACTAAATTATGTCTTTTTTTTGACAAAACTATCTTGTTCAGACAGTAAATGTGGAGCTGTGCATCAGTACAGCACCTGAACCTTTAATGCATCCTGAAAGACTGTTCTTTAAAGCTATGATTTCCTATCTGTGTTTCCATAGCAACATCCTCCTAAAAAGGATTATGTCCGAGCTGTGTCTCTTCTCACTGGCTACCTGATACAGTCCAATGGTGCCTCCAGCTCCACCCTCTACTACCTGACCCAGGTGGATCCCCGAGGTGAGGGGGAGGGGCTATATATATATATATAATTTAAAATGTTTCTATTAAATTAAAACGTTTCTGTTTAGTAAAACATCTAGTTGGGGAGATGTTGGGGAGTGGTGGCCTAGTGGTTACAGTGGTGGGCTTGGGCGTGGAGGACCCAGGTTCAAGCCCAGGGCCCCCCACAATGGTAAATCACTGGGGGCCCCTGAGCAAGCCCCTTAACTCCCAATTGCTCCACTGCTCACTAGTGAAACTAGTTGATGGGTTAAAAGCAGAGACTAATTTCGAGGTATATCGTACATACAGGTGTAAAGTTTAGTTTGTTAGGACCAGTAGTCGCAGCTGCAGGACCAGACTATACACACGCACATATGTATATACATACACACACACATTATTTAACATAATTTGAATTTGTCATCCAGAGCGACCACCAGGGTCTAGGTTAGGACATTAGTTTCCTCTACTGACCACATGGGACCAGATCTGGATTTGCGGTTCCTCTATTGACCAACAAGGTCTGGATCCAACACTGAATTAATCTCCTTTGACTTTCATATTAAAACAGCCAGCTTGAAGAAATGAAGTTGAGCACATGCACTCTCCCGTCTTATTAGTTATGCCAGGTGAACCTAATAAAGATGCCGGAGAGAGTATATTTGGTTCTACTGGGTCATCTACAGGACCATCTGACTGATTAACCACCAGGCGTACTGGCAGCTCACCTCCTCTTGTCACTTGAGTGTTCAGAACATTCAGCTTCAGAAGATACAGGTAATTAACCCCAGCATGTCCAAGCTGGGGGGCTATAGGGAAGCCCAAATCTCAACTGGGTATCCCTCTCAAGAAGTTTGGTTCCTGGAACCCAGGCTGGTTCCTGGAACCCAGGCTGAGGATGCATTATCTTCTCTTTAAAAACAGCCATCATTTGTTGGAAGGGTTGTCTCCAAAACAGCGGGGCTGCTGTTAAAGAGGCAGAACAGGCTAACAGAAGTGAAAAGTGGGCATGTTTTGCAAGGTGTGTTTTGTTCCAGGTTTGCTTGGTGGGTGAAGTCGGCTCCTCCGGCCTTCCTCAAAAGCAGTCAAATGAATTCCTCAATTTGAATTTGTTCTCTGTTGACCCGCCTCTAAACCTGCCCACTCCATCTCCACAGGCTCTCTACCAAAGTGGGTGGTGAACAGAGTGTCTCAGTTTGTGGCTCCAAAGGTAAATGTCAGATTTGTCTTCTCCGCATCCTCAGATTCTGTGTCTGTGCCCAATTAAGCCACACACCCTCCTTCTTCTTCTCTCCAGGCCATGAGAAAGATCTACAAGGCGTCCCTGAAGTACCCAGAGTGGAAGCGGAAACACAACCCAACACTGAAGCCGTGGATGTTTCCTGAGCAGAACACGTTGCCGGTCATCAGTGCAACGGAGCTGATGCTGCAGCGCGCTGACTCTCTGGAAAACATTGACGAGAGCGCTGTTTGTGAGGAGAAGGCGCGCCTCAGTGATGACGATGAGACCTAGACTTCCACGATCACCTGCTCTCACTTCCTGTTTGGTTTTTTTTAGATCGACTGGAGACGCAGGTGTGTTGCTGCTTCGGTTTCTGTCGCTTTCACAGTCCTGAACTTCAGCTGCTTACTTCAGAACATCCTGGAACCTTCTGTCCACAGACGTCTTCCTGGTTCCGTCCCTTTAGAGGGATCTGGGAGCTTGTGTGTCAAACATGGAGTTTCTGATCTGAGTCACAAACCCACAGCTATTTGGTACATTAAAAAAAAAAAAAAACACTTCTCAAGGACAAATTGAAAGAGATACTTTAGAGAATATAAGTAGACAAGGACTGTGAGAAACAGTGGCAGCACCATTATGATTATCTGCACCTGAGCAGGACAACTCACCATTATGGGTGGATCCCAGTCCAAACATCAGGAGGTGGCGAGAGAGAATTTTATTCAGATGTTTTTGAAAAAACCCTGCTTAAATGAGAGATGACAGAATCTGCTGTTTTGTGACTGTATCATCCTCTTCATAGTTGCATCCATGACAGCAGGTCCTCCTCCAGTGAAGCCAAATGGTTTCAAACCATGATACTACCATTGCTGTGCCTCGTAGCTCTCAGCTTTCCAGATCCTTTCTTCTTATATACCGGCTTTATCCTTTGCAGGGTCACAGGGGTCTGCCGGAGCCTATCCGACTCATTACAAAAGAGAGGTAGGGGTCAACCTGGACAGGTCGCCAGTCCATCACAGGGTCAAGTTTTCCAGAATTGACTTTTAAGCCAGGTTGGTTGGGAATAATGAAAACATTATGCCACCAAATGTGCTTGATGTCCCTCAGCCAGATTTGGTGGAAAACATATTTTCTGGACCTCGTTTGGCTCATCTGCAACTGAAGTTCAAAATCAAGTTGGGCGACATAAACAAACCTAACTAGCTAGCATAATTTTTTAAAAGGTTTTTTTTTGGCTTTAGATCCTTTTTTGAAAGTGGAAAGCAGCAGGAAACGGGGCAAAGGGTCCCAGACCGGGACTGGAACCTGAAGCGGCTGTGATGAGGACATGTTTATGTCCAGCATGACTACCTAACAAAGATTTAGTGGAGCTACCAGAGCTAATTCTGGATATTCAGGCTGGTGCTGAAGCTCGGGGTCCTGAAGTTCAGGGTCCTGAGGCTCCGGATCCTTGTTCCTGCAGGGCTTCATCCATCTGACTAGGAAATATCCCATGTATGACCAGTTGACCTGTCAGTAAGCCCTGCCCCTCAAATGTGGATAAGCCAATGTTTAGTTTATTAACCCTAACCCTAATTGGGCAGATTAAAAAAAAAATGTAAAAATTCACCCAACTTATTTATAAGCTCAATAGCTACACAGACAAATAGTTTTTAATTTACCTGTATCTGTAGTACTTGTACTACTGATTCCAGGTATGTCAGGTAGTAAAGTTGTTCTTTAATCTGATGTTAGGTTGTAAAGTTGAACTTTAATCTGACGCTAGGTAGTAAAGTCATACTTTAATCAAGTGTTAAGTTTTTGTTTTTTTGTTTTTTTCTTCTGATCATTCTTGTCAGTAATGACATCGTGCACACGCTGTATGTACGATGCACCCCGAAATTAGTCTCTGCTTTTAATCAACTAGTCATCTAGTAATCATCAACTAGTTTCACTACTGAGCAGTGGGGCTGCTAGAACCAGCGCCCCGGGGAGCAATTGGGAGTTAAGGGCCTTGCTCAGGGGCCCCCAGTGATTTACCATTGTGGGCAGCCCTAGGCTTGAACCTGGGTCCTCCACGCCCAAGCCCAACACTGTTGTAAAGTTGTGCTTTAATCTAACATTATGTAGTAAAGTTATACTTTAATATAGTGTTAGAGAGTAACGTTGTACTTTAATTTGACGTTAGGTAGTAAAGTTTACTTTAATTTAGTGTTAGGTAGTAAAGTTGAACTTTAACCTGACGCTAGGTAGTAAAGATATACTTTAATCTGACGTCAGGTAGTAAAGTTGTACATTAACCTGACGTTAGGTAGTAAAGTTATACTTTAATCTGACATTAGGTAGTAAAGTTATACTTAAATCTAGTGTTAGGTAGAAAAGTTATACTTTAATCTGACGTGATGTAGTAAAGTTGTACTTTAATCTGACATTAGGTAGTAAAATAACACTTTAATCTAGTGGTTGGTAGTGAAGATATACTTTAATCTGATGTTAGGTAGTAAAATTTAACTTTAGTGTTAAGTAAAATAGTTGTTCTTTAATCTGACATTAGGTAGTAAAGTTATACTTTAATCCAATGTTAGGTAGTGAAGTTATACATTAATCTGACATTAGGTAGTAAAGTTACACTTTAATTTAGTGGTTGGTAGTACATTTATACTTTAATCTACTGTTAGGTAGTAAAGTTACACTTTAATTTAGTGGTTAGTGGTAAATTTATACTTTAATCTAGTGTTAGGTAGTAAAGTTATACTTTAATCTGACATTATGTAGTAAAGTTATACTTTAATCTAGTGTTAGGTAGTAAAGTTATACTTTAATCTAGTGTAAATTAGTAAAGTTATACTTTAATCTAGTGGTAGGTAGTAAAGTTAACCTTTATCTAGTGTTAGGTAGTAAAGTTATACTTTAATCTGACATTAGGTAGTAAAGTTGTACTTTATTCTAGTGTTAGGTAGTGAAGTTGTACTTTATCTAGTGTTAGGTAGTAAAGTTGTACTTTATTCTAGTGTTAGGTAGTAAAGTTGTACTTTATTCTAGTGGTTGGTAGTAAAGTTATACTTTAATCTAATGTTAGGTAGTAAAGTTGAACTGTAATCTAGTGTTAGGTAGTAAAGTTATACTTTAATCTGACATTAGGTAGTAAAGTTGTACTTAAATCTAGTGTTAGGTAGTAAAGTTGTACTGTAATCTAATGTTAGGTAGTAAAGTTATACTTTAATCTAATGTTAGGTATTAAAGTTGTACTGTAATCTAATGTTAGGTATTAAAGTTGTACTTTAATCTAGTGGTTGGTAGTAAAGTTATACTTTAATCTAATGTTAGGTAGTAAAGTTGAACTGTAATCTAGTGTTAGGTAGTAAAGTTATACTTTAATCTGACATTAGGTAGTAAAGTTGTACTTAAATCTAGTGTTAGGTAGTAAAGTTGTACTGTAATCTAATGTTAGGTAGTAAAGTTATACTTTAATCTAATGTTAGGTATTAAAGTTATACTTTAATCTGACATTAGGTAGTAAAGTTGTACTTTATTCTAGTGTTAGGTAGTGAAGTTGTACTTTATCTAGTGTTAGGTAGTAAAGTTGTACTTTATTCTAGTGTTAGGTAGTAAAGTTGTACTTTATTCTAGTGGTTGGTAGTAAAGTTATACTTTAATCTAATGTTAGGTAGTAAAGTTGAACTGTAATCTAGTGTTAGGTAGTAAAGTTATACTTTAATCTGACATTAGGTAGTAAAGTTGTACTTAAATCTAGTGTTAGGTAGTAAAGTTGTACTGTAATCTAATGTTAGGTAGTAAAGTTATACTTTAATCTAATGTTAGGTATTAAAGTTGTACTGTAATCTAATGTTAGGTAGTAAAGTTATACTTTAATCTAATGTTAGGTATTAAAGTTGTACTTTAATCTAGTGGTTGGTAGTAAAGTTATACTTTAATCTAATGTTAGGTAGTAAAGTTGAACTGTAATCTAGTGTTAGGTAGTAAAGTTATACTTTAATCTGACATTAGGTAGTAAAGTTGTACTTAAATCTAGTGTTAGGTAGTAAAGTTGTACTGTAATCTAATGTTAGGTAGTAAAGTTATACTTTAATCTAATGTTAGGTATTAAAGTTATACTTTAATCTGACATTAGGTAGTAAAGTTGTACTTTATTCTAGTGTTAGGTAGTGAAGTTGTACTTTATCTAGTGTTAGGTAGTAAAGTTGTACTTTATTCTAGTGTTAGGTAGTAAAGTTGTACTTTATTCTAGTGGTTGGTAGTAAAGTTATACTTTAATCTAATGTTAGGTAGTAAAGTTGAACTGTAATCTAGTGTTAGGTAGTAAAGTTATACTTTAATCTGACATTAGGTAGTAAAGTTGTACTTAAATCTAGTGTTAGGTAGTAAAGTTGTACTGTAATCTAATGTTAGGTAGTAAAGTTATACTTTAATCTAATGTTAGGTATTAAAGTTGTACTGTAATCTAATGTTAGGTAGTAAAGTTATACTTTAATCTAATGTTAGGTATTAAAGTTGTACTTTAATCTAGTGGTTGGTAGTAAAGTTATACTTTAATCTAATGTTAGGTAGTAAAGTTGAACTGTAATCTAGTGTTAGGTAGTAAAGTTATACTTTAATCTGACATTAGGTAGTAAAGTTGTACTTAAATCTAGTGTTAGGTAGTAAAGTTGTACTGTAATCTAATGTTAGGTAGTAAAGTTATACTTTAATCTAATGTTAGGTATTAAAGTTGTACTTTAATCTAGTGTTAGGTAGTAAAGTTATACTTGAATCTGACATTAGGTAGTAAAGTTATACTTAAATCTAGTGTTAGGTAGTAAAGTTATACTTTAATCTGACGTTAGGTAGTGAAGTTATACTTTAATCTGACATTAGGTAGTAAATTTACACTTTAATTTAGTGGTTGGTAGTAAATCTATACTTTATTCTAGTGTTAGGTAGTAAAGTTATATTTTAATCTGACATTATGTAGTAAAGTTATACTTTAATCTAGTGTAAATTAGTGAAGTTATACTTTAATCTAGTGGTAGGTAGCGAAGTTATACTTTATCTATAGTTAGGTAGTAAAGTTATACTTTAATCTAGTGTTAGGTAGTAAAGTTACACTTTAATTTAGTGGTTGGTGGTAAATTTATACTTTAATCTAGTGTTAGGTAGTAAAGTTATACTTTAATCTAGTGTTAGTTTGCGAAGTTATACTTTAATCTAGTGTAAATTAGTAAAGTTATACTTTAATCTAGTGTAAATTAGTAAAGTTATACTTTAATCTGACATTAGGTAGTAAAGTTACACTTTAATTTAGTGGTTGGTAGTAACGTTATACTTTAATCTAGTGTTAGGTAGTAAAGTTATACTTTAATCTAATGTTAGGTATTAAAGTTGTACTTTAATCTAGTGTTAGGTAGTAAAGTTATACTTGAATCTGACATTAGGTAGTAAAGTTATACTTAAATCTAGTGTTAGGTAGTAAAGTTATACTTTAATCTGACGTTAGGTAGTGAAGTTATACTTTAATCTGACATTAGGTAGTAAATTTACACTTTAATTTAGTGGTTGGTAGTAAATCTATACTTTATTCTAGTGTTAGGTAGTAAAGTTATATTTTAATCTGACATTATGTAGTAAAGTTATACTTTAATCTAGTGTAAATTAGTGAAGTTATACTTTAATCTAGTGGTAGGTAGCGAAGTTATACTTTATCTATAGTTAGGTAGTAAAGTTATACTTTAATCTAGTGTTAGGTAGTAAAGTTACACTTTAATTTAGTGGTTGGTGGTAAATTTATACTTTAATCTAGTGTTAGGTAGTAAAGTTATACTTTAATCTAGTGTTAGTTTGCGAAGTTATACTTTAATCTAGTGTAAATTAGTAAAGTTATACTTTAATCTAGTGTAAATTAGTAAAGTTATACTTTAATCTGACATTAGGTAGTAAAGTTACACTTTAATTTAGTGGTTGGTAGTAACGTTATACTTTAATCTAGTGTTAGGTAGTAAAGTTATACTTTAATCTAATGTTAGGTATTAAAGTTGTACTTTAATCTAGTGTTAGGTAGTAAAGTTATACTTGAATCTGACATTAGGTAGTAAAGTTATACTTAAATCTAGTGTTAGGTAGTAAAGTTATACTTTAATCTGACGTTAGGTAGTGAAGTTATACTTTAATCTGACATTAGGTAGTAAATTTACACTTTAATTTAGTGGTTGGTAGTAAATCTATACTTTATTCTAGTGTTAGGTAGTAAAGTTATATTTTAATCTGACATTATGTAGTAAAGTTATACTTTAATCTAGTGTAAATTAGTGAAGTTATACTTTAATCTAGTGGTAGGTAGCGAAGTTATACTTTATCTATAGTTAGGTAGTAAAGTTATACTTTAATCTAGTGTTAGGTAGTAAAGTTACACTTTAATTTAGTGGTTGGTGGTAAATTTATACTTTAATCTAGTGTTAGGTAGTAAAGTTATACTTTAATCTAGTGTTAGTTTGCGAAGTTATACTTTAATCTAGTGTAAATTAGTAAAGTTATACTTTAATCTAGTGTAAATTAGTAAAGTTATACTTTAATCTGACATTAGGTAGTAAAGTTACACTTTAATTTAGTGGTTGGTAGTAACGTTATACTTTAATCTAGTGTTAGGTAGTAAAGTTATACTTTAATATAGTGTTAGTAGTAAAGTTATACTTTAATCTAGTGTTAGGTAGTAAAGTTATACTTTAATCTGACATTAGGTAGTAAAGTTGTACTTTAATCTAATGTTAGGTAGTAAAGTTGTACTTTAATCTAATATTAGGTAGTAAAGTTATACTTTAATCTGACATTAGGTAGTAAAGTTGTACTTTAATCTAATGTTAGGTAGTAAAGTTGTACTTTAATCTAATATTAGGTAGTAAAAGCCCTGAAGTCAAACCCTCAATCTTACAGGAATCCCAAAGATGCATTGAAAACCCAAACTTCAACTGTGTTATGTCCTCATGTGCATCACAGTTTAATTGATCAGGAATCAATATCTGTTGCTTCTCAGTTTTTCTGCTTAGTGTGTTTTCAGTGTGTTACAGGTGATCAATAAATCATGCTGAATCTGTCTGTGAGCCTTATTGATCTGTCTCTGTCTCTGGCCTTCCTAAGTGGAGGGAGTTTTGGTTTCTTCTTCATTTATTTGTCCCCAACAAGTCTCTTCTCCACTCGTGTCGGCGGTCTGCACACTTGGACACCCTTCCAGCATCTGGATTCTTGGCAGCATCAAAACGACTTCATACTCTTTGGGGGTGACTGGAAATCTACATTTAGAGAGGACTTCGTCAAATGATAGTAAATGACCCTCTGTTTCCATGAGTTGTTTAACTAATAAAACATTGTGATTTACCCATCTTTTGTAAAAAAATTAAAAAAAATTTAAAAAAAAGGATTTATTTTTGTATAGAAATTTCCTGTTATTCCAGATGTAACAATGCAGAGGAGAACAACTGTGTTTGTACCAGTTTCCATGCCAACAGGGTATGCTAATGGGAATTGACCAACTTCACTGGTAATTTTCCAATATTTTATTTACACTTCAACAAAAAAATGTAAGCCAGCCAATAAATTAAATATATGTTTGGGAAAGATATTCCAAATAGTGTCTTTATCTTTTGGGGTTTTTTATTAGTCAACCGTCTCACTAAAAATTGATTTATTTATTTATTATTTAAGTTTTCATATGTCATGACTTCAGGACTACCATCTTTTGATTTTAATTAATGCTGTTGGAGTTGAATGGAGAGGCTAGAACTGCTCATACAGATGATCACAGGAGAGATGACTGTGAAGCTGAGAGTCAACCGT
This sequence comes from Xenentodon cancila, assembly GCA_014839995.1. Lineage (NCBI taxonomy): Eukaryota > Metazoa > Chordata > Actinopteri > Beloniformes > Belonidae > Xenentodon > Xenentodon cancila. The sequence continues at coordinate 270,975 of CM026205.1, forward strand.
GTTTTCAAGGATTTTGGGGAGGAGTGGAGGATTAGAAATCGGTCAAACATTGTTAAGGTAATTGGGATCTTTACCAGGTTTCTTCCATGTAGGAATGTCAACAGTTGTCTTCAGCGGTGATGGAACAATTGTTCACTTCTGTTTTTTCTAAGGTGGAGAGGATGTTTTCTGACAGATTTGATTCCAGTTGATGTGCTGGATCTGGAGGTTCTACCACCTGAGGTGGATCGTTTATGAGCTAAGATGCGTCTACAACAGTGCCCTCTACTGACAGATTACTGTTGCTATTTTTATTGTATTTTATGCTGTTTCTTCTCATTATACCAGTGCACTTGTGCATACATTTATCCGTTTACAGGACTGCAGACTACATTTGGGTAACTCTGGTATATTAACAAAAAGTTTATTAATGTACAGAAATGAGGACAGTGAGGACAGACAGGATAGCAGTTCTGTCTTAGTGACGTCATTGAGGGTCGTCAGTATGTTGTATTCTGGTGATGGTCATGTGACACAGTTTTGGCCAATCAAGACGTGGACGTCAGGAGAAAATTTTAGAAAGATTTTAGGTTTTTAAATAAAGTGTTCTAATGTGCCCGTATCCCCCAAATTCTTGAGTCACATAATCTGGAGGGCCAAGTCAGCAGCGGGATGAGAGCTGCTTCCACAGCTGCAGACAACTGCTACAAATCATCACTTACTTATTATTCTATTTCATTTTGACTTTTATCTATTTATTTGTTATTTTATTTTGGAGCATTGCAACACAACAATATCCTGCAAGTAATCAAGTATTCTAATTCTGGTTGTGGTTCATAAACCTTTAACCAAAGACCACATGGTGGTGCCGTCAGTCACCTGTTTCAACAAATGAGGCGGTGGTGGTGTTAACTTAAATGAAGGAGCTCAGAGTGATGAAGAACTGCTCTTAGTGCACTCAGAGGAGGAAATTCTGTTCGACCTCTTCCTCCATCAGCAGCTGAAGAATGCAGCACTCTCCAGATCCTCTCACAGCTCTATTGTCTCAACCACTTCCTATTTCCTGTCTGCTTGCCTCAGATTATGTTTGCGCAGCAAGGAGGAAACTCCACCATCAACTGGCTCCTTACCGCTAAGAGGACAGGAAACGGCGTCCAGCAGGACTTCCTGCATCCGGATCTGAAGGACTCATGTGGCTGAGGGCGTGGAGGCAACATTTCTTCTGTACAGACATCAAAAACCATAAACCAGTCCTTATCAGGAACCAGAAACTGGTTCTCATCAGGACCCAGGAACCAATCTGCATCAGGCCAAAACTATGATAAAACATCCAGAAGACCTTTCTGCTTAAAAGGATTGGTGTGACATTATGTTGTTATAAAGACACATGAAGAAACACTTCAGAACATGAGTTCAGTGATGTTTGGGGGATGTTTCTGTCACAACGTCTCAGCTGTTACCAGAGCCAGAGGTTCTCGATGAGGACAGGTCCTCATTACAATATAGACCCCTGCTCCTCAAGAGGGACGGGGCCGTTTTTGATCAGTATGGATCATTTCTTTGTCACCTGTCCCCACCTGGACAATGTGCTGATTGAGTCTGAGAACCTCAACATGGCTTCAGAACCACAACAGGCTCAGACTGGTTTAAACCAAAAATGAGTTATGTCCAACAAAAACCAAACCAAGATGATACTGGTCTAAAAGGAGGTCTAAAACAAGTTTCAACCAAGGCTTAACATGGCTATTAGTAGTCAACAAGAGTCAAAGCAGTTTAAAACTAGGTTCAAACCAGAGCTCTGCTGTCAGCACCATGGAGAGAGAAATTGCACAGAACTGGAACAAGTGAAAAGGTTTCTATCTTCAAGAACAAAGAAAAAAAAAGTTCCCTTTTTCTCATGAACGTCATCATATATGGAGATGAGACTATGATGATCAGTGTACTGGACTGTGGCCAGGTTCTGGACAGTCTTACTACCTGGTATGAGGGAAAGTTGGGTTCATGTGGACCATGATCCAGGCTGTGACCCTGTTACTGTCAGTGATTCCTTTGAGTCAGTGGTTCCCAGAAAACAGTGGTTCATAAGAGTCAGTCGTTCCTAGGAAGCAGCAGTTCCTATTACTCAGCAGCTCCACAGAAAGATTTAGGATCTTTGATCCTGTTGCAATTATTAGATCTTTTTCACAAGAATGGCTGACTTTGTGTTGATGACTGTTGATGTTTTTTTTACCTGGGGTTTTTATACTTTGGTATCTAATTTATTTTATAACTGTATAGTTTAAGTTTCTTTAATGCCTTTTAATGTTTTATATGTTGGTGCCGGCATTTATTATCTTTTATTTATTATATTGCATGTCCTGTGCTGTACTGCACTTTTACTAATGTTGTATGTCATCTTGTTGAGCTTAAAACCTTCCATTTTTTATTAAATTTATAGTTAGGGATGGCTCAGGTGCCCTGAAACATCACTTAGTTGTGCTGCTATAGATCTAGACTGCTGGGAGACCTCCCATGATGCACCTCTGCTCAACAGCACCTGGCTGCTACACTTAAATCCTATAAGGAACCATTCCCCCGGAAGCAGCACGTTTTCCCCCGCTTCTTCTCTTTTATTGTGAAGGAGACCGGAAGTTGCTGCAGTAGTTATTACTCTGAACCGTCGACCAGTTCAGAGTTCCTCTCCCAGAGCTCCCAGAGCTCCCAGTCCGACTCAGAGCCGCCCCTCCGGATTTTACTCCCTGTTTTACTGGAGTCAAGAACCCTGGAAGCCCCCACAGACTCGGAACCGGCCTAGGGACCAGACTGGAACGGACCAGAGAGCAGATCGGATCAGAGGTGAGGTGTTTAAATCTGTGACTGTTGGTGAAACTGAGAAACTGGAAACGGCAGAAGCGGGGTCTGGAACCACACTTTGTCCGGGTCTCTGGTGCTGTTCAGAGTATCTGTCCGGGTCTCTGGCTCTGTTTAGGGTCCGAGTCTGTGGTTCTGTTCTGAGTCTGAATGAGTTATTCTGATACAACAAATGTGGACATGAAAAGAGCCAAACTTAGAACTCCACTAGAAACCCAAGTTCTGGTGGAGTTCTGAGATTATTGGATTTCTGAAGTTTTGTTTATGTGCTGTCCTGGTCCTGGCTCTGTTCTGGTCATGGTTCTTGACAGGAAATGCAGGTTGACTCCTCCAAACAAAGATCTGGCTGCAGATTCAGACCCAGAGACCTGGTCCAGAGCAGGAGTGAGGCTTAGACAGGTTCATCCAGGTCCTGAGATCTGCTGCAGAGATGATGTCAGCTTCTTCACAACTGGTACTGCTCCTCCTTGTAGTCCTCCTGCTGCTCCTTCCTCTTCTGAACTGACAAGCAATGTCCAGTTTTAGGGCTGATTCCACCTCTGACGAACAGAGAGAGCTAGGGTCCAGGTCCAGACCTGGGGTCCCCCCACTGACCGCTATGGTCCGGATCCAGACCAGCGGGCCCCCTGCTGACCACTAGGGCCTGGATCCAACAGTGAGCTCCCTGTTAAAGTGTCCAGCTCTACAGCGGGTACAGCTGTAAACTAAGACGTCATCCTTCTTAATTTGACCAGATTTAACTCTACCTGGAGGCTGCTGAACCCAGCCGCTAACCAGGTCAACCCTGGCAGCAGTTGGAGCCGCTGGCTCCTCCAGCAGCGCCACCCTCCAGGATGGACTTCCATCGGGACCCAGCTCTGACAAAGGCCGGTGTGCTCATCAGGCGTCCTGATGGTGCGGCGCCAGAACTCCCAGAGTCCTGGTTTCAGCTCTGGAAGCATCCAGTATGGGTGGGGCTTTACCTAGGCTGGGTGGGGCTTCAGCCAGGATGGGAGTGGTTTCCATCAGACTGGGTGGGGCTTCAGCCAGGATGGGAGGGGCTTCCATCAGGTTGGGTGGGGCTTCAGCCAGGGTGGGTGGGGCTTTAGCCTGGGTGGGTTGGGCTTCAGCCAGGCTGGGTGGGGCTTCAGTCTGGGTGGACTAAATTCTAGGTGGGTGAGACTTTAGCCAGGATGGGTGGAGCCTTAGCCAGGATGGGAGGGGTTTCCGCCAGGCTGGGTGGGGCTTCAGCCAGGCTTGTTGGGCTTCAGTCAGTTTGGGTGGGGCTTCAGTCAGTTTGGGTGGAGCCAGAATCTGTCAGGAACACTCACTGTGACCTCAGCTAAAACATGTGGTACCTGCGTTTCAGGAGAGGTTCAATATTGTCTTCAGACACTTGTCAGCACCATGAAGGGTTTGTGTCCGACGTCATGTGTGCAGGCAGCTGACAGCATGTTCTGTCCCAGTTCTCCCAGTGCTCCCAGGACTCCCAGCGTGCCTCCATTCACAGTCAGGAACAATCAACTGTCTGTTTGGCCGAGAAGAGCCTCATTGTTGCTCTTCACAGCCCCCTCCAGGCCAGTTCAGCCCCCCAGTACTTCCAATAGAAACCACACTGACCAGCACACTCCCAGTAAAACCAGCACCTGTACTGCTCTTTACTGGTCTGTACCAGGGATTATTGAACTGAAGCCCACCCGTAACATCATCCACAATTTTGTTAAGAGTTAGTTGTTAGCTAAAGTTAGTGACTTGTTACCTGTGAGCCCAGGTAGCTGCTTCAGGCTGCTTAGCTAAGCTCCACCCCCAAAAACCTTTCATACCCGCCCAGAACCTGAAACTTTTGAAAGTCTTTTGCTCTTCTGGGGTTGTGATCTGGTTGAGATGTTGGCTGACGTAGACGGTGATGAAGCAGACATCTGTCTGATGCTGCACCTGGAGGACCAAAGACTCCAGACAGAACTGGTCATGTGACTGCCACAGTTCTCCTTAACAGCGGGTGGAATCTTGGTCATGATGATACGCAGCTGTATCTGTCTATGAAGATGAAACAGAACCATCAGACAAACTTCAGGTGTCTTAAGGACATCAAGGACTGGATGTCCACTAATGTTTTACTCCTAAATTCTGATAAAACAGAGGTTGCTGTTTGTGGTCCAAACAGCTTAGGAAGGGATTAGATGGTCTTGCGATGGCCTCCAGTAAAACTGAGAGAAACCTTGGCGTTATATTCGATCAGGATTTGTCATTTAAACAGCAGATTAATCAGGTTTGTAAAACTGCGTTTTTCCACCTCCGTAATATCACAAAGATCAGGAGCATCCTCTCCCAGAGTGATGCTGGAAAACTAATTCATGCGTTCGTATCTTCTAGACTAGATTACTGTAACGTGTTGTTGGCTGGATGTCCAAGTAATTCTCTGAAGATCCTCCAGATGATCCAAAATGCAGCAGCGCGAGTGCTGACAGGAACCAACAAGAGAGAACACGTCTCTCCAGTTTTAGCTTCCCTCCATTGGCTCCCTGTAAAATTTAGAATCCAATTCAACATTTTATTATTGTGTATAAAGTCCTAAACATCCAAACTCCTGGTTTTCTCCAAGACCTGATGGTTCCTCATGTTCCTAACAGAGTTCTCCGTTCTTAGAGTGCAGGTTTACTCGTAGTTCCTAAAAGATCCAAATGTACATTTGGAGGACGGGTCTTCTGTTATCAGGAACCATCACTCTGGAACCAACTTCCAGTTTGGGTGAAGGAGGCTGACACCACCTCCACCTTTAAAACCAAACTTCAACGTTTGTGTTCAGTAAAACATCTAGTTGGTGTAAACTTTAGTGTGTCAGGACCAGTAGTCACAGCTGCAGCTGCAGGACCAGACTGGAGCAGCTGGTCTTCAACACAGCTTCATCTGGATCTGCTGCTGTAGACCTGCTGCAGGGGGACACCAACATGATCCACTGACCTGCAGTCCCACCTCTGAACACCTCAGTGTCTGCTGTCTACACCTGTTTAGATAGTGGTCTCTGTAGTCCACCAACTAACCAGGTACCAGTCTGGTGGACAGAAAACTCTCAGTTCTCCAGTTAACAGATGATTATACTGATGGATCTGGTCTTTGGTACCTTTGACGGTGTGTCTGTAAATCTCTCCTCTCTGTTCTTCATCCTCTTTCCTAGCTTTCTTTTCCTGCTCTACCTGGCCGGTCTTCAGCAGGAGGGTCCCCCCTTATGATCCATGTCCAGGTTTTCTTCCCTCTTAAAGAGGAGTTTTTATCTGCGTTTTTTTATGTAATAATTGATCAGGGGTCATATCCTGGTCTCTGCAGAGATCCTGGAGACAAGTTGTGTTTTAATAGAGACTATATGAATAAAATTGAATTATCCTGAACCCTGGTCTGGGACCAGAACAGAAGCTGGTTTCAGCTGCAGTCTGTAGGAGGAAGAATGTGAAGAGGAGGAAGCAGCTGTGACTCACTTCCTCCTCGTCTTTGTCCTCCTGGAGGACACCACTGACCTCCCAGAGAGAGGACTCTGTGTGTGTTTGTGTGTTATTTTTACACTCTCGTTGGTCACATGATCTTCTTCTTTCTCTCGTACTTTGTTTTTTATCTTTTGTTTTCATTCATACTGTTCTGTGAAACTGTCATTTGGGCAGCCTCTGACATGTGACCTCCATCTGCTGGATGAAACCAGAATCTAGAAACCTACTTGAACAGAACTGACCTGGACCGTTTAACCCCACCAACTGGGTTTCTGAGATTCCTGCTCTAAAACCAAAAAAAAGTTTATCTCAGCAGCTACGAGCTGGCTATCAATAAATCTGCTACAGAGGCAACGCCATAGACTGGTCTGACCCTGGTGCTGATCCATTATGACCCTGGACCTGTTTCTGAACCATTCTGAACCTGGCACTGATCCGATATGACCCTGGACCTGTTTCTGAATTATTCTGACCCTGGTGCTGATCCGATATGACCCTGGACCTGTTTCTGAATTATTCTGACCCTGGTGCTGATGCATTCGGACCCTGGATCTGGTTTTGGTGGAGCTTATTAAACCTCAAATCTCCACAAGCGCAGTAAACACTCCCAACACACCCACCAGTGTCCATAAAAACGCACCACCAACTTTTCCTTCAGTGGCCTCCACCCTTCAGAGCTGCAGACACTCCCCGTATCCTGTGTGTGACTTCCTGTTGAACAGAATAGTCTTCAGCTGTCATCCTCCAGACAACACTCAGGGTTCAAAAAACCCGGCTTTGCACCAAAACCTTTTATTGGCATTTTGAATTCATAAAAGAAAAGAGTACAAAGTTACAACCATAACAAAATATAAAGAACATAAACCTCATTAACACCTCTCTCCTGATATTACTGCACTACTCAGTATTACATGTATATCATTTTTAAATTACAGTTATATAGAAATAAAATGAAACGGTTAAATGAATTAGAGTAATTGAATTATGCTGGTATGGGTACAAATAAATATAAATGGATCAATCTGTGAAAACCTATAAAATGATCAAAAGTTAGAAAAAAACAAAGCATGGGTTGTAGGTTCTGTGCTGTACAGGAGCAATCATGAAATCTGTCAACAGTAGTGATGTCAATTTCTCTACATAAGTTAAGAAGGGATTCCAAGTTGCATGAAGCTCATGTGCTCAGCCGCTCATAGAAAAGCGAATCTCCTCTAACTCCAAAACGTGTAAAAGGTCATTGATCACACGGTCGGAGGGAACTGCTTCTTCCATTTAAGAAGAATCGGTTGCCTGGCAATCAAAGTCCCACAGAGCATGATCATGTTTTGCCCTGTAGTTTGGAATAATATTCTGTGGAATTACACCAAATATTGCAGAGATCACAGAGGGTTTTATAGGCGTCTGTTGGACGTTTGACAATGTCCAGAAATGGTCTAGTTTTAAATGGGACCAAAACATACGCAAGATCTGGGTGCTGATCGCTTGAATCGATCACAAATGGGATTGATGTTGGGGACAAACTTTGCAAGTCCCACTGTAGACCAGTGCAGGTGCTGCACAACTTTAAACTAAATAACCACCTGTTGTGCAAAAACTGAAGGAAATTGTATCCTGCCTAAAGCTTTTCCAAAAATCTTCTCAAAGACTTCCAAACCCAGATCTTCCTCCCATATGTTTGTTTAGGGACATTAAAGGTCTCAGGTTGTGTGTGTTTAGCAGAGTAGCAGATTTGGGTGGATTGGATGTAAAATGGGTAAATGATACTGAAATGAAGCTTCGAAGCTGTAGGAATCGAAAGACATGGGAGTGACGGATTTTAAATTTAAAATCAAGATGCTGAAAGGCTGCAAAAGTACCATCAATTAATAGATGTTGTAGTGCAACAATTCCTTTTCAGCTCCTTTCAGGAAAAGCTTTGTGGTTGACGGTACGAAGTTCCCGTCAGTGGCGGCACACCTGGACAGGTTCTTGAGGGAAAGCAGTCTGAACTGTGTCCACTTTTTAAGAAACTGCTTCACATATACCTTGAGATATATGTCTCTCTGGATTAAAAAATGGGAGTTTTGAAAAGAGCAATGAGTGAAGGGAGGTATAAAGACGAGAGGAATTTTCGTTTCGGAACTGTTCTGAAGTGCGATTAGATTGTGGTTCCTTCCAGTATACCATGGCTCTTTTGTTGGCACCCCATAATAATACTAAGAATTAGGAAAAGATAACCATGTTGACGATGTTGCTGTAGGATACTTTTCCTTATTCTCATTTTTTTAATTCCATAGAAATCTTGATATAGTATAAATGAATGCATATTCAATTCAACTTTATTTATAAAGTCTACTACAACGCAACTTATCCACAACCTGGACTGCAGCTGAAACCAGCTTCAGTTCTGGTCCCAGACCAGGGTTCAGGATAATTCAATTTTATTCATATAGTCTCTTAAATCTTAAAAAGTCTCTTAAATCTTAAAAGCAGAGGTCCAATTTTGGGGTGTATCGTGAAAATACAGGAAAAAAATTAAATAATGGTTATCACTAGTCCATACTGCCTACTACTGGTCCATACTGGTAACACTAGTCCATAGTATTAAACACTAGTCAATACTGGCTCCTACTGATCCATACTAGTTAACAAATCATACTATTTAACACTAGTCCATACTAGCTCCTACTGGTCCATACTAGTTAACACTTGTCCATACTGTATACTACCGGTCTATACTGGTTAACACTAGTCCATACTGGCTACTATTAGTCCATACTGGGGGTCACAGGTTCATACTGGTTAATACTGGTCCATACTGGTTACCACTACTCCATACTGTTTACTACTGGTCCATACTGGTTAACACTTGTTCATACTGGCTATTATTGATCCATACTGTCTACTATTGGTCCATACTGGTGGTCACAGGTTCATACTGGTTAATACTGGTCCATACTAGTTAACACTAGTCCATACTGCCTACTACTGGTCTATACTAGCTATCACTGGTCCAATCCGGTTATCAAATTTTTTTGATATTTGTTAACACTCCTTTCGACATGTGGCTTGGGCGTCTGTATAGGATGCCTCCTGGACGCCTCCCTAAGGACATGTTTGTGACATGTCCCACCCAGAGGACACTCGGAAGAAGACCCAGGACATGCTGGAGAGACTGTCTCTCGGCTGGCCTGAACATCTCAGGAACCTCCCTGGAGTAGCTGGAGGAAGTGTCTGGGGTGAAGGAAGTCTGGGCATCCCTGCTTAGACTTCTGCCCCTGTGACCTGCCCCCAGATATGGATGGATGGATGGATGGATGGATGGATGGATGGATGGATGGATGGATGGATGGATGGATGGATGGATGGATGGATGGAGCCTCTCGACATGCTAAAGATGTGTTATTTTATCAGGAAGAACCAGAGCTTTTTCAGAACTCTCCATCAGACAAATATCTGGCAACAGTTGACTTCTGTAGATGGTGTTGTGCTATCCTGGTCATTGTCTTTGAGCTTCAGAGCAGCGATAGGAGTAACACCTCTGTTCTTGTGTTTGTATTCCACAGATGGACGGCTGGCACCCAACGCTGCTGTGACTCCGTCATGGCCGGCAAGTTTCATGCAGGAGGAGGAGACGAAGCCCGACCTGGACTCCATGATGGTCATCATGGCCTCGATGGATGGAAGCACGCCGGTTGAGACACTTCTGGCAGTGATCCATCTGGAGAGGTGAGAACCGAGGCCGGGACAGCACCGTCCAGTTCCAAATCTGAACCAACTACTATGGAGGTCTTTTTGAGTAAAACCTCAAAAAAAACAGGTTTTGTGGTCTTTGACTTTGCAGTTGTTCTACAGGTACCTGGACACATTCCGCCGAGCCAGCCTCCTATTGGCTAGAGACTTCGCACACCTAGACCATGATGCCCTGGTCAGTCTAGGAATAACTGCCACAGGACACCAAAAGAGAATTCTGCGATTGGTCCGCCACATCCAAAGAGTGGAGGCTCAGAGAGCCAATCAGAGAGCAGATATCCCTCGTGAGCGTTGTCAGTCGGTGACAGAGCGGCGTTCCGGCACTGCATCACTCTGCATTTCATCCAGAGGCGGCAACAGCTCTGCCCCAGACCTCGCTGCCATGCTGAAACGCTCCAACAGCAGTGAGACACCAATAAAGCCAGTTCCCAAACCTCGGACCGTGTTTAACCGCCGCCGGACCGCACCAGTTCACTTCTGCCCCACTCCAGACCCAGCACTGCCCAGGAGGCTATCCCAGGAGTCCATCTGCTTCACCATGCTGGAGACGCTCAGCTCCGAGCACCAGCTCCCACCTGATGGATGCGAGGTCTCAGAAGGCCCCCCTTCACCGGATTACAGTGAGAGCCTGAGCCAGGAAAGCGGGCCCAGAAACAGACCTAGAGCTAGCCGCAGTGTGTCTCTGTCTGACACCAGGGCACTGGTGCCCCCCGTCCCCCCAAGACTTAATCGTGGGGCCCTTGGCCCGACTTTTCCACCCTCAGAGCAAAAACAGGGTCTGCTTTCTCCCCCAAGTGGTGTCGACAGCAGCATGCTCTCTGGATCCCGAGTGTCCAGTTCGCCCAGAAGTGTGGGTGTGGAGATGGTCTCCAATGACCTCTACTGGGGCGCTTCACCCAGAGCTCCTGTCCCTAGTGAAGGCAGGAGTTACTCCAGTCAGAAGCAGGCTCCTCCCACTCCACCCAGACTGGGTCTGAACCAGACCCGTGAGAGGAACAGGTGAGTCACCTAACCTTGCTGAGTTTAGGGTTCTCTAAGTAAGGATGGTCCATCCAGTTTGGACAAATGAGACCATCTGAGAATCCTGGTGTGGGTGTAGTGTTAACAACACATGATGAGAATAGTTACACAAATTTCACATTTGTTAAGTAAACAAGTGGGGTCCACCCAGTCTGTCAAGGGGATTCAGCTTGGTGACCAGGTCCTTCTCAGCACCTGCTGGGATCATTTGATCCATGATACTGTAGCACATCTGGATCAGGGTCAGTAAGGAAGGTCCTAGGCTGAGATCTGAGGTCAGGTGGGCAAGGCAGTTTATTAGTATAACACATTTCATGTGCAAGACAATTCAAGTGCTTTATATAAAAAGATGTTAAAATGCATTAAAAACTAAAAGCAAAATTAAAGACTTACAGACTTAAATTAAAAAGAATAAAACAAAGGAGATCCAAGAAACAGAGGTTGTAGTGCATAATGGTGGATTACTGAAATGCAGCAGTAAATAAAAAAAGATTTTCAACTTTGACTTAAAGCAGCTGAGAGTTTCAGCTCTGATGCATTCTGGCAGTTCGTTCCACAGGTGAGCAGCATTAAAGCTGAACGCTGCCTCACCTGTTTGGTTCTGACTCTGGGTCCAGAAAGTAGGCGTGGCCCTGAAGACCTGAGGATTCTGGTTGGTCCATCATGGACCAGGAGATCAGATTTGTATTTTGTCCCGAGACCATTCAGATTTATAAACCAGCAGTAGGATTTTAACATTTGTTTTGGGACAGACAGGAACCAGTGTAAAGATCTAAGGCCTGGACTTATATGGTCCAGTCTCTTGGTCTTAGTGAGGACTCGGGCAGCAGCGTTTTGGACTGACTGCAGCTGTTTTATGAATGTTTCAGGGACCCGTTAGTACAGTACTAACGGTACTGCAATGTAAACAGTAGTCCAGTTTACATTTAGTGTCAGGAGGTTGTTAAGCTGTTAAAGAACAGCTTTTTATATTTTACTAAGAAAAGGGAAGTTCTGTTTAACAGTCTTTATAAATCTCCAGTTAAATTACCAGTGCTGCACTTATTAAAGGCTGGTAGCGTGTCAGGTCGGGTACCAGATCCAGGTCAGGGTACCAGGTCCATTCTAATAACGGTTTCAGTACCAGTGCTAGGTCAATACCAAGTCTAGATACCAGGACCATAAATACTGAGTCCATTAAACCCAGTTCCTGAAGATATTGATCTGTTATTGGTTTGTGTGTTTCAGTGGGAGTACTTTAAGCAACAACTCGTCAGGATCAGCCAGAGGTGAGTTTCCAGATGTTTGTCACAACCTACCAACAAATAACTAAAGCCAATTCATGTAACTCAGAACCCAGTTCTAACCAGAACCAAAGGTCTGAGCACACTCATCAGAAGACTGGTTCTTTTAACCTAGAACCGGATTCTAACCAGAACCAGACTTCTGCCAACACTCTGTGTTTCTGTTTGACAGCTTCCACAGATGACCCTGAAGAGGAGATCAGTCCATACTGTGAGACCGTTTTCCAGACCAGAAGACCTCTGTGCGTCACTGAGGTGAGACACAACAAGCTCTGCCTCCCCACCTGTCAGAGCCTGTTGAGAAGCAGAAATGTTCATACTGATTGGTCTGTTCCATAGACTGACCGAAGCAGAGCTGATGGACAAGAGATGAAGACAGAGGAGGCCAGACAGACAGAGGATAATGGGTAAGAGCTGAGCGACAAACAGACGTGTAATGTTATAGAGGTTCTGGGCTCGCAGTCTGGGTCAGGATTGATGGAAAAAGTTGAACACTGTACCCTGATCCCCTTTCAGAAAAAAACTGATTTGCGATTGTGAAGTTCAGGTTCACGTTGAGCTGAATAAAACTAACTAGCATTCACTGAGCTAGCTGAAGCTAGCCTTAGCTAGCTGCAGTAGCTGTAGTAGATAAGGGTAACTGAGTTTAGCTGAAACTAGCTGCAGTAAGTGACATTAGCTAAACCTAGCTGAGACTAGCTGCAGTAGCTGAGGTTAGCTAAAACTAGGTGGTACGGGAGGTATAGCGGAGGTATAACGGAGGTATAACGGAGGTATAACGGAGGTATAGCGGAGGTATAACGGAGGTATAATGGAGGTATAACGGAGGTATAGCGGAGGTATAGCGGAGGTATAGCGGAGGTATAACGGAGGTATAACGGAGGTATAATGGAGGTATAACGGAGGTATAGCGGAGGTATAGCGGAGGTATAGCGGAGGTATAGCGGAGGTATAACGGAGGTATAGCGGAGGTATAGCGGAGGTATAACGGAGGTATAGCGGAGGTATAGCAGAGGTATAACGGAGGTATAACGGAGGTATAGCGGAGGTATAACGGAGGTATAGCGGAGGTATAGCGGAGGTATAACGGAGGTATAACGGAGGTATAACGGAGGTATAGCGGAGGTATAGCAGTGGTATAGCGGAGGTATAACGGAGGTATAACGGAGGTATAACGGAGATATAGCGGAGGTATAGCGGAGGTATAGCGGAGGTATAGCGGAGGTATAACGGAGGTATAGCGGAGGTATAACGGAGGTATAACGGAGGTATAACGGAGGTGTAACGGAGGTATAGCGGAGGTATAGCGGTGGTATAGCGGTGGTATAGCGGAGGTATAACGGAGGTATAACGGAGGTATAACGGAGGTATAGCGGAGGTATAATGGAGGTATAACGGAGGTATAGCGGAGGTATAATGGAGGTATAACGGAGGTATAGCGGAGGTATAGCGGAGGTATAGCAGAGGTATAGCGGAGGTTTAATGGAGGTATAGCGGAGGTATAATGGAGGTATAGCGGAGGTATAACGGAGGTATAATGGAGGTATAGCGGAGGTATAGCAGAGGTATAGCGGAGGTTTAACGAAGGTATAGCGGAGGTATAACGGAGGTATAGCGGAGGTATAACGGAGGTATAGCGGAGGTATAATGGAGGTATAGCGGAGGTATAATGGAGGTATAGCGGAGGTATAGCGGAGGTATAACGGAGGTATAATGGAGGTATAGCGGAGGTATAACAGAGGTTTAACAGAGGTATAGCGGAGGTATAGCAGAGGTTTAACGGAGGTATAGCGGAGGTATAATGGAGGTATAGCGGAGGTATAACAGAGGTATAACGGAGGTATAGCGGAGGTATAACGGAGGTTTAACAGAGGTATAGCGGAGGTATAACGGAGGTTTAGGGGAGGTATAACAGAGGTATAGCGGAAGTATAACGGAGGTTTAGGGGAGGTATAACATAGGTTTAACTGAGGTTTAACGGAGGTTTAACAGAGGTATAGCGGAGGTATAACAGAGGTATAACAGAGGTTTAGCGGAGGTAAAAACGGAGGTTTAACGGAGGTTTAGTGGAGGTCTAGCGGAGATTTAGTCGAGGTTTAGTTGAGGTCTAGTTGAAGTTTATTTGAGGTTTAGTGGAGTTTTAGTGGAGGTCTAGCGGATGTTTAGCGGAGGTCTAGCGGAGGTTTAGTAGAGATTTAGTCGAGGTCTAGTGGATGTTTAGCGGAGGTCTAGCGGAGGTTTAGTAGAGATTTAGTCGAGGTCTAGTTGAAGTTTATTTGAGGTTTAGTGGAGGTCTAGCGGATGTTTAGCGGAGATCTAGCGGAGGTTTAGTGGAGGTCTAGCGGATGTTTAGCGGAGGTCTAGCGGATGTTTAGTAGAGATTTAGTCGAGGTCTAGTTGAAGTTTTTTTCAGGTTTAGTGGAGGTCTAGCGGAGGTTTAGTAGAGATTTAGTCGAGGTCTAGTTGAAGTTTATTTGAGGTTTAGTGGAGGTCTAGCGGATGTTTAGCGGAGATCTAGCGGAGGTTTAGCAGAGGTCTAGCGGAGGTCTAGTGGAGGTTTAGTGGAGGTCTAGCGGATGTTTAGCGGAGATCTAGCGGAGGTTTAGTGGAGGTCTAGCGGATGTTTAGCGGAGGTCTAGCGGATGTTTAGCAGAGGTCTAGCGGAGGTCTAGTGGAGGTTTAGTGGAGGTCTAGCGGAGGTCTAGCTGAGGTTTAATGGAGGTCTAGCAGAGGTTTAGCAGAGATTTAGTCGAGGTCTAGTTGAAGTTTATTTGAGGTTTTGTGGAGGTTTAGTGGAGGTCTAGCAGAGGTCTAGTGGAGGTTTAGTGGAGGTTTAGTAGAGGTTTAGTGGAGGTCTAGCGGAGGTCTAGCAGAGGTCTAGCGGAGGTCTAGCGGGTGTTTAGCGGAGGTCTAGCGGAGGTTTAGTAGAGATTTAGTCGAGGTCTAGTTGAGGTCTAGTTGAAGTTTATTTAAGGTTTAGTGGAGGTCTAGTTGAGGTCTAGTTGAAATTTATTTGAGGTTTAGTGGAGGTCTAGCGGAGGTCTAGCGGAGGTCTAGCGGAGGTCTAGCGGAGGTCTAGCGGAGATCTAGCGGAGATCTAGCAGAGGTTTAGCAGAGATTTAGTCGAGGTCTAGTTGAAGTTTATTTGAGGTTTTGTGGAGGTTTGGTGGAGGTCTAGCAGAGGTCTAGCGGAGGTCTAGCGGAGGTCTAGCGGAGGTCTAGCGGAGGTCTAGCGGAGGTCTAGCGGAGATCTAGCAGAGGTTTAGCAGAGATTTAGTCGAGGTCTAGTTGAAGTTTATTTGAGGTTTTGTGGAGGTTTGGTGGAGGTCTAGCAGAGGTCTAGTGGAGGTTTAGTGGAGGTCTAGCTGAGGTTTAATGGAGGTTTAGTGGAGGTCTAGCTGAGGTTTAATGGAGGTTTAGTTGAGGTCTAGCGGAGTTGGCTCCGGTTCCCGTTGGTCACTGAGGTCAGCTGCAGTTTGACTTAGTAGCGGAGGTTTGTTGGGTTTTCCTGAGATACAAATTAATGAGAGAAAAGAAATTAATTTCAGACTAAATTTCTCCACTAAATCTGGATTTTGAGGTTCTTGTTGCTGTTGGAGATGTCTGGTCATGCTCAGATTCTGGTTCAGGATCTGGATCCAGATCAAGATCTGACGTTGAATCAGATTCTGTATCTAGATCATAATTCTTTGCTCTTCTTTGTGTTATTATCATTTTATTTGAACATCCAGGTGTCAGAAGTTGTCGTGGACGAAGCGTTTGTCGCAGGTTCTTCACTCCGGAGACTGTCAGGGTTACAGCACCGTTGGGGAAACTCCCCCTCTGCGCTACTTGTCCCTGCCCTCTCACACCTTCACCTCCGAGGCTGACGAGGACCTGACCATCTCCCCTTACGCCAGCTACACTTCCCTGACGGAGAGAGCCCCACCTATCATCAGCGGATGGTTGGATAAGCTGTCGCCACAGGGGTATGTTTGACTTATACACCTGTACAAATCACAGTTGCATTTGATTTGTACACCTGCATATCAGGGGTAAGTTTGTTTAATGCACCCAGGCAAGATCAGGTGTGTGCGTTTTTTTGTTCTTATTTCTTCTAAGTGTGCATCGAGGGATCTGACCACACTGAGGTGGTCCGAGGGTGGGACTGCAGGTCAGATCAGGGGTGTTTGTTTCGTTTACCTGGTCAGATCAGGGGTGTGTTTGTTTTGTTTACCTGGGCAGATATGGGGTGTGTTTGTTTTGTTTACCTGGGCAAATTTTCTGTGACAGTTTTTCTGTGTTTTCGTCAGGGCTTGGAGGTCAGCCGTTCTGCTGTGTCTCCTGCTTTCTACTCCTCCTTGTGTCTCTTCTCTCCTGAGGAGCTGGCTCTGCCTTGTCACCTTCTTTCCACCCTGCTCTTCGTCCTCTTCATCTTTTTCATCCTCCTCTTCTTCCTCCCATTGGTGTGTGTCTGCTGGTTCCTTTCCAGTCACCAGCTGATCTTCAGAAATTTTCTGCTTCTTCTGTCAGACTTGGTGCTGAAGAGTTTGTCTAGCTGTGATGAGGTCAGACATTGTCATCATGTCACATGATCTTTTTTTATGTTTTAGGAACTATGTTTTCCAGAAGCGCTTTGTGAAGTTTGATGGCAAAAACCTGATGTACTTTGGCAGTGAGAAGGTATGCATTCCAACTGGTGGAGCTTCATTTCTCCTCCGTAGTTCTGCCGTTATATATTTTTCTCCAGGTTTACTTCAATTTCTGGATGTAGTTGGTTCTCCTCATCTGTGTGTGTTCCAGGACGTCTACCCCAAAGGAGTGATCCCATTGGCTGCCATCCAGATGGCCCGCCCTGCCAAGGACAACAAGTTTGAGATTGTAACGAGTCACAGAATATTTGTGTTCAGGACTGATAATGAAGGTAAAATCCTCAAACATCTGGAGGACAGAGCTGTTCTCTGGTCCGTTTACACATCTGCAGATCCTCTACTGACCACTAGGGTCCAGATCTAGACCTGTGGTTCCTCTTTTGACCACTAGGGTCCGAATCCAGACCTGCGGTTCCTCTACTGACTACTAGGGTCCGGATCCAGACCTGCGGTTCCTCTACTGACCACTAGGGTCTGGATCCAGACCTGCAGGTTCCTCTACTGACTACTAGGGTCTGGATCCAGACCTGTGGTTCCCCTACTGACCACTAGGGTCCAGATCTAGATCTGTGGTTCCTCTACTGACCACTAGGGTCCGAATCCAGACCTGCGGTTCCTCTACTGACCACTAGGGTCCGGATCCAGACCTGCGGTTCCTCTACTGACCACTAGGGTCCGGATCCAGACCTGCGGTTCCTCTACTGATAAGAGAGCAGATAGCTGGAGCTCCAGGACGTCTACCCCAAAGGAGTGATCCAATTGGCTGCCATCCAGATGGCCCCCCCTGCCAAAGACAACAAGTTTGAGATTGTAACGAGTCACAGAATATTTGTGTTCAGGACTGATAATGAAGGTAAAATCCTCAAACATCTGGAGGACAGAGCTGTTCTCTGGTCCGTTTACATATCTGCAGATCCTCTACTGACCACTAGGGTCCAGATCTAGATCTGTGGTTCCTCTACTGACCACTAGGGTCCAGATCCAGACTTGCGGTTCCTCTACTGACCACTGGGAACTGGATCCATACCTGCAGTTCCTCTACTGACCACTAGGGTCTGGATCCAGACCTGCGGTTCCTCTACTGACCACTGGGAACTGGATCTAGACCTGCGGTTCCTCTACTGACCACTAGGGTTCGGATCCAGACCTGCGGTTCCTCTACTGACCACTGGGAACTGGATCTAGACCTGCGGTTCCTCTACTGACCACTACGGTCCGGATCCAGACCTGCAGGTTCCTCTACTGACCACTAGTGTCTGGATCCAGACCTGCAGGTTCCTCTACTGACTACTAGGGTCTGGATCCAGACCTGCAGGTTCCTCTACTGACTACTAGGGTCTGGATCCAGACCTGCAGGTTCCTCTACTGACTACTAGGGTCTGGATCCAGACCTGCAGGTTCCTCTACTGACCACTAGGACCTGGATCCAGACCTGCGGTTCCTCTACTGATAAGAGAGCAGCTAGCTGGGGCTAGCCTCTCTGTTTGGATCCTCACTCTAACGAAGAGACATGACAGCGAACCAAGAAGTTGGTTGGTTCTGCTCCAGTTCCAGTCTCTAAGGTTTCTCTACGCAGACCCCTGCTGATGGGAACCTGCCTAAACACTTCCCTATCCCCACGAAGACGGTGAGTTTCTTTCCCAAAAACAAGTCCAGAGAGCTGAAAGTGGACGAAGCTAGAGAACAGAGTATTGAAGTGTTCAGGAAGTTGGTTTGTCAGGAACCTGGAAGAGCTAAACAAAACCTAAAAGTCACATTCAGAGACAGGTTACTACAGCTGCTCTGTCCCACGGGTGTTAACTAATGTTAACTGACACTAACTAATGTTAACAATGACGCGGTTTTCTACTTCCTGTGACTGGTGGCAGTGCTGAGACGGCGCTGGGTGTCCACGCTGCAGGAACACGTCCGGGATCAGCTGGTCTTCGGGCGGCGCCGCTTCGGTCCTGGATCTCACTGCCAGAAACATGGAGTCCTGGAGCTGAAGGGAACCAAGTCCAAAGTGTATGCCGCCATCAACACGGACCAGATCTGGCTGTACAAGAGCGAACAGGTGAGAATGCCGACAGGTGAAAAGGCTTGCGGAGAAGGGGGACTACATACAGGAAATGATCAAGTAGAACAGTTAAACAGTCAGGATGGAGGAATAGGTCTGTAAACTAATTCCTTCATCTGAGCAGGAACCAGTGACATTCAATGTTTATGACGTAATATTCATCAAAAGTTAGTTCCCACCATTTTAATTCTGTTTCTTTGTAAAGCAACCCCCATCATAAGCCCTCTACCGCTGTGCTCAACAGTGGCCCTGAGCTGGATTTCGTCTTCTGTTTGTGTCTGCAGTGTTTTCGTAATGGAATTGGTATTACTGTGATCGAAGCTCGAGGATCAACGATCCGAGATGGGAAACACCGGAGCTTTGAGCTCATCACTCCCTACAAAACCTTCAGGTAGAACCCGACTGCACCTCACCAGCGCTTTTATGTTGGCTGAAGAAAGCTGCAGCTTGGAAGTGGTGAGGCTCCGCCCCCTTGGACAGATTCCGCCCCTGACCCTGAACAGGATGAAGCAGCTGATGAAATGACTGAGACCTTCTCAGACTGCTAGTTTTCAGTACGAATGAAGACAGAAACATTCAGAGTTTTTGAAGTCTGAAATTCTGAGCTTTCATTTTTTTTATTTTCAAAGGTTTTTTAAAGACCAACATTTTCAGTTTCTCTGCAAACATGAAACTTTATAAAGGTAAAATTCAAACTTCTTTCTTATAAAGTCTGAAATTTTAAAAGCCTGAAATCTTTTCAATTTGCAAATGTAAGTCCAAAAGTCTTTACTTTACTTTAAACTTTAGTCAGTTTTGTGAAGATCTAAAGCTCCACGTTCTGAGTTATTTTTGCAAATTTGTGACTGATAAAGTCTAAAATTTATTGTAAATTCACATGTTTTATAACGTTTGAAATTCAACTCGGCTTTATTTATAAAGTGCCAAAGCAAGACAAACGTCATCTCTAGATACTTCAACAAGGTTCAACTCAAACGAAATTAGGTTCATAACAACAACAATAGTGTCATTGATACAGTTGGAGTAGAAGCAAACAAAGGGAGGAGAAAAACCTGGAACTATGAGCTCTTTTTCATCAAGACCTTTATACATGACAGAAGAAGTTTAACTTCTATTCTGGGTTCTATATGGATTTTATATGTTGTCAATGTTGCTGGTTCTCCTCAGAACCCTGGCTGCAGCATTTTGGATGGGCAGGTTTTTAGAGAGTTTTTAGGACAACCAGATAATAAAGAATGACACTAGTCTAATCTTGAAGGAAGAAATAGATGGACCAATTATTCTGTCAGGTTGAGACAGGACAGTTCTGATTTGAACAATATTACCAAGGTGGTAGAAGATTCTACAAACTTGTTTAATATCTCAATCAAATTACAGAATCTGGTTCCTAACTGTAGTACTAGTACCAAGGTAGTACCATTTAGAGTTACTACATGGACAACATGTCCCTGAAGTACTCAGGTCCAAATATAACAGCTATAGTTTTATCTGGATTTAAATGGAGAATATTTAGAGTCATCCAGGTCTTTATGTCTTTAAGACATGCTTGTAGTCTGTCCAACTGGTTTTATGGACAGGTATAACTGAGTATCATCAGCATAGTACTGGACATTAATGACATACTGTCTAATAATAATATATCCAATGGAAGCAAATATAAGGAGAAAAGAATCGGTCCAAACACTGAACCCTGCAGAACTCCGTGCTTAAGTCTGGTACGTGAGGACAACTCTTCATTTACATTCAACTGGCATCTATCAGATAAATATGATTTAAACCAGTTTATTCCAGTTCCTTTAAACCCAATAACATGTTTAAGTCTGTAGTAAAGTGTAAAATGCATCGAATACAGCACTGATATCCACCAGGACAAGCCAGGACACCATTATAGGACACGTCTGCCGTCAGAGGACAAGCACACATACAAGGACAAAGACAGATACAAGTCCACCATCAGATGACAAGCCCACCATCATCACCATCAATCACAGATACACATCCATCATCAATTCAATTTCATAAATATTATTTATACTCTAGGTGCTTTCAAGAGACCTAGGACATGACATTTTTAGTTCCTCAAATTCTAGGTATTTTTCTTATAAATTTGCTAATTTGTAAATTATGAATATTAATTTCTTCTGGACATTGATGTGGCGAACATCCAGTCAGCTTCACACTCAACCTCTCCTCCACCCCGTCAGCTTCACGGCCGAGTCAGAGCGGGATAAGCGGGACTGGATGGAGGCGCTGCAGGAGGCCATTGCTGAGACTCTGTCGGACTATGAGGTGGCCGAGAAAATCTGGTCCAACCGCTCCAACAGGATGTGTGCCGACTGCCGGGCTCTGAACCCAGACTGGGCCTCTATCAACCTGTGTGTGGTCATCTGCAAGAACTGTGCAGGTACAACTACAGGTGTCCAGAGGTTCATGTATTCAGGTGTACATGTGTTCAGGTGTCCATGTGTCCAGGTGTTCAGATAATCAGGTGTCCAGGTGTTCATGTGATAGCAGGCCACTGACGTCAGCAGAGCTGTAATAAAACATTCTGGATTGTTTGAGTTGGATTTACTGGTTTCATGTTGATGTTATCCTGATCGTTCATGTCTGAGCCTAAATGAAACTAAAATGAAGGGATGTTTCCCAGGTAACAATCCATCACTCAAATAAAAAACATAAAACTCCCAGGTTGTAAGCTTTGAACATGACTGCATCCTTCAATATTTGTATATGGTCAGGTGAGTTCACCTGGTACAAAGCTCAAACCTTTCCCACAGCAGACTCCAAACACACCTGGCCAGGTAAACACGATGTGTTCCTTCTGTTCAGTCTCACATGTTCTGACACGAATGACTGTAGGTGGAACTGTCTGAGGGGGGTGTCGTCCTGTTCCTCAGGTTGTGAGGATGCCGAGGTAAGTGTATAGGAAGTCAGTGTGATTACAGGTGAAGACACACCTGTGAGACAGTTAGTCATCGTCCAGGTACGTTTGTCACCTGCAGCCTAAAGGCAGAAAACATGTCTGAACTGTGAGCATTTCATGGTTTTCATCTGTTAAACAGATATCTGCCGATCAAACATACCCCATAAACTGACGTGTGTGTGTGTGTGTGTGTGTGTGTGTGTGTGTGTGTGTGTGTGTGTGTGTGTGTGTGTGTCAAGGCCAGCACCGAGGTCTGGGGACGATGGTCTCCAAAGTCCAGAGTCTGAAACTGGACACCAGCGTCTGGAGCAACGAGATCGTCCAGGTGAGGGCACAACCTATGTTTTTTCTCGACTGAAGGGAATCCAATCATCATTTATTAACACCAGAGGGAAAGAAGACTTTTGAAGGGGAGTTAAGAATAAATAGTCAACAAAGTGTTTTAGAAAAATGCTGCTAACAGAGAAGCAGAACTCACCTTCACCAGTTGGTAGGTTCCCTCTCTTGAGAAGATGCTGCAAACTAGGAACAAAAATAAAAGCGAGGAGGAGGCGATGCAAACCCTGACTTCCAACGGTCACCGAGACAAAGCAAGACCTCTGGGAAATAAAGTGGACACACTCTGTGCACTGGTGAAGACTGTTTGGGACCAAGGCGTTATGGGGAGCAAATGAAGGGTGGCTGCAAGGTGGATTAATGACTAATCCACTAAACTAGTGGATCTAATTAATACCAATATATCTTGTCTTTTGTACCTCTTTGGTCTTTTGATATTTGTTGTTTCTGTGGGGCAGCTCTTCATCATGCTTGGGAATGACCGGGCCAACGATTTCTGGGCGGCCCGTCTGTCTACATCTGAGGAGCTGGACTGTGATGCCACGCCCGAGCAGAGAAGGGACTTCATCACCCAGAAGTACAGGGAGGGCCGGTTCCGCCTCACCCACCCAGCATTCAGCTGCCAGGAGGAGCTACTAAAGGTCTGACTCACAGGGTTTCCTTCCCACAGCTGCAGGGGTAGTTTGAAGCTATTAGGTGTTCTTTATTTGACTGTTTTTTGTTTAGTTTTAGTGTACATCAGAACATCAAAAGAATGTTTTTGTCCTCATTAGCAGCTTTGAGTTACTGTAACAGTTGTTTTTGTTCACATTGTTGTTATAGTTTCTACAAAAGTGGTAAATGTTATATCTCGGCTTTACTCTGCAGCATCTTTCAGCTGAAATGATGTCACAACGCCTCTCAGTGGTGCTACAATAAAACATTTACAAATGGCCTGATGCCATTTACAATAGAAATCCTTGGCTTCCAGGCAGCCATTTAGCATCCAGTATTTATACTTGAGAATCATCAGTGAAACTGACTCGTTCAGAACAACATGTAGACGATCTGAAACCAGTTGGCCAGTAGGAGGCGCCAGAGTAGAAAAATGTACTTTCTGTCTCATATCTGGCATATGTAGGCTAGAATGAACTTTCATTTTCTCATTGTTTTTGATTGATCAGGTGATCAGTGTCTCTGATTGATCAATTGACCTCTGTCTCCCACAGGTGCTGTGTTCTGCCGTCTCTGAACAGACTCTCCTGAAGACTGTCACTCAGATTTTCTTGGAGGCAGAGACAGCTCACCTCGCCAACAACAGCGACACCGATGGCTGCCAGCGACATGATGACTTGCTGCACATGCCGTCAGGTCAGGACGCTGCTTTAGTCCAAAATCAGAACCCATTTCTTTAATCCTGGTTTTAGTGTAAAAATTTCCTTTTTAACTAAGCGAAAAACTAACTGGTTTATAAGTTCATTGTAGCAGAATGTAGCTGTAGAATGAACTTACACCAGACCAGTTTGGTCTGCTTTAAAAAGATCAGACTTCATTTGAACTAATGATTGTTTCACTTTAAAAAGATCAGACTTCATTTGAACTAATGTTTGTTTCGCTTTAAAAAGATCAGACTTCATTTGAACTAATGATTGTTTCACTTTAAAAAGATCAGACTTCATTTGAACTAATGATTGTTTCACTTTAAACAGACCAGACTTCACTTGAACTAATGTTTGTTTCGCTTTAAACAGACCAGACTTCACTTGAACTAATGTTTGTTTCGCTTTAAACAGACCAGACTTCACTTGAACTAATGTTTGTTTCGCTTTAAACAGACCAGACTTCACTTGAACTAATGTTTGTTTCGCTTTAAAAAGACCAGAATTCATTTGAACTAATGTTTGTTTCACTATAAACAGACCAGACTTCACTTGAACTAATGTTTGTTTCGCTTTAAACAGACCAGACTTAATTTGAACTGACGTTTGTTTCGCTTTAAAAAGACCAGACTTCACTTGAACTAATGTTTGTTTCGCTTTAAACAGACCAGACTTCACTTGAACTAATGTTTGTTTCGCTTTAAAAAGACCAGACTTCACTTGAACTAATGTTTGTTTCGCTATAAAAAGACCAGACTTCACTTGAACTAATGTTTGTTTCGCTTTAAACAGACTAGACTTAATTTGAACTGACGTTTGTTTCGCTTTAAAAAGACCAGACTTCACTTGAACTAATGTTTGTTTCGCTATAAAAAGACCAGACTTCACTTGAACTAATGATTGTTTCGCTATAAAAAGACCAGACTTCACTTGAACTAATGTTTGTTTCGCTATAAAAAGACCAGACTTCACTTGAACTAATGTTTGTTTCGCTATAAACAGACCAGACTTAATTTGAAAAGACGTTTCGCTATAAACAGACCAGACTTCACTTGAACTAATGTTTGTTTCGCTATAAACAGACCAGACTTCACTTGAACTAATGTTTGTTTCGCTATAAACAGACCAGACTTCACTTGAACTAATGTTTGTTTCGCTTTAAACAGACCAGACTTAATTTGAACTAATGTTTGTTTCGCTTTAAACAGACCAGACTTAATTTGAACTAATGTTTGTTTCGCTATAAAAAGACCAGACTTCACTTGAACTAATGATTGTTTCGCTTTAAACAGACTAGACTTAATTTGAAAAGACGTTTGTTTCGCTATAAAAAGACCAGACTTCACTTGAACTAATGTTTGTTTCGCTTTAAACAGACCAGACTTCACTTGAACTAATGTTTGTTTCGCTTTAAACAGACCAGACTTCACTTGAACTAATGTTTGTTTCGCTTTAAACAGACCAGACTTCACTTGAACTAATGTTTGTTTCGCTATAAACAGACCAGACTTCACTTGAACTAATGTTTGTTTCGCTTTAAACAGACCAGACTTAATTTGAACTGACGTTTGTTTCGCTTTAAAAAGACCAGACTTCACTTGAACTAATAATTGTTTTGCTTTAAACAGACCAGAGTTCTGCCAGAGTGGAGGAAACACCTTCCTGATCTGACAGCATAAGAACAACTTTTAATGTTTTAAAACATTTGTAAACATTCCCCAATATGCTGCAGAAAACAAGATCCACAACAGCTGCTTTAAACTGAATTATAAAACTGTGTTTGAATCTTAATGAATAAACATTGCTGCACATCTCTAACACTGAAGATAAATGTTCTTGTTAGCGGGTTTCATAAATACAATTCAATTCAATTCAATTCAATTCAATTTTATTTATATAGCGTCTATTACAACACAAGTTGTCTCTAGGCGCTTTCCAGAGACCCAGAACATGACCCCCGAGCAATTATTACATAAACAACGGCAGGTAAAAACTTCCTTAGTGGAAGAAAAACCTTAAGCCAAACAGTGGCAGGAAAAACTCCCCTTTAAGAGGGAAGAAACCTGGACCAGGACCTGGCTCATGAGGGGGGACCCTCCTGCTGAAGACCAGCCGGGTAGAGCAAGAAATAAGAAAGAATAGAGACATAGAGACACCGTCAAAGGTACAAGACAGGATACAATAGTAACTATCATCAGTAGTCCAATTAGACTTCTGTGAATATGGGTGATATATGGATAGACGGTGATACAAGGGGATGAGGACTGCAGGTCGGGATGTCAGCAAGTATCCTACAGACATCCATACAGACAGGTGGAGGTACACTGGGATGGTCAGAGGTGGAACTGCAGGTCAGCAAGCAGCTCCTGAGGTTCTGGTCTGCAGAACATGCACAGAAGAGGAAAAGAAGGGCCAGACAAGCACAACAAACTACAAGAACAATGGACACAATTAAGTTTATGGGATATTGTTAATAAATGAGGGTTGAGGTGAAGCAGAGACAGAGAAGGCAAAGAGAAACAGAGAAGGTGAAAGGCACCACTCAGTGGATCATGTTGGTGCCCCCCTGCAGCAGAGGCCTATAGCAGCATATCTACACCGAAGCTGTTGAAGATGAGCTGCTGTAATCTGGTCCTGTAGCTGCAGCTTTGACTACTGGTCCTGACACATTAAGGTACTAAATATACACTAACTATATGCTTTATTAAACAGAAATGTTTTAAGTTTAGTTTTAAAGGTGGAGGTGGTGTCAGCCTCCTTCACCCAAACTGGAAGTTGGTTCCAGAGTGATGGTGCCTGATAACAGAAGACCCGTCCTCCAGATCTACATCTGGATCTTCTAGGAACTACGAGTAAACCTGCACCCTGAGAACGGAGAGCTCTATTAGGAACGTACGGTTCTATCAGGTCTTGCAAATATCGCGGCGCTAGGCCATTTTGGACTTTATATGCCAGTAATAAAATTTTGAATTGGATTCTAAATTTTCCGGGGAGCCAATGGAGGGAAGCTAAAACTGGAGAGACGTGGTCTCTCTTGTTGGTTCCTGTCAGCATTCGCGCTGCTGCATTTTGGATCAGCTGGAGGATCTTCAGAGAATTACTTGGACATCCAGCCAACAACACGTTACAGTAATCTAGTCTAGAAGATACGAACGCATGAATTAGTTTTCCAGCATCACTCTGGGAGAGGATGCTCCTGATCTTTGTGATATTACGGAGGTGGAAAAACGCAGTTTTACAAACCTGATTAATATGCTGTTTAAATGACAAATCCTGATCGAATATAACGCCAAGGTTTTGCACAGTTTTACTGGAGGCCATCACAAGACCATTTAATCCCTTCCTAAGCTGTTTGGGACCACAAACAACAGTCTCTGTTTTATCAGAATTTAATAGCAAAGAATTTCTGGACATCCAGTCCTTGATGTCCTTAAGACACATCTGAAGTTTGTCTAATGGTTCTGTTTCATCTTCATAGACAGATACAGCTGCGTATCATCAGCATAACAATGAAAATTAATGCCGTGGTTCCGGATAATACTTCCCAAGGGCTGCATGTATAAACTGAACAGGATTGGCCCTAGCACTGAACCCTGCGGGACACCATAGCAGACCCTCGTCTGTACGGAAGAAACCTCATGAACATGAACAAACTGGAATCTATCAGACAGATATGATTTAAACCAATCTAGAGCTGTCCCTTTAATCCCAACAACATACTCTAGTCTCTGCAGTAAAATGCTGTGATCTATAGTATCAAAAGCAGCGCTGAGGTCCAGCAGAACCAGTATGGACACTGTCAGGTTTAAACGACCTAACATTTATTAAACACACAATAAAGAAGGAAGACAAAGTCAGTAAGTTTTCATTCATCATCACGGAGGACGGACAGAGAACTCAGCCTCATCTCAGCTGCTCTTGTCTCTGTCCGCGCCCCCCTTCTGATGGCCTCTTGAGGCTTTTATTGAAAGTAAGGAGGTCACAGATGACATGAAGTATGAAATAACAATGAGATTAAACAAAGAGTGTGTTAAAGTTTAAACCTATCAGACACTAACCCATCATCTGAGATCCAGCAGAACCAGTATGGACACTAATCCATTATCTGAGGCCATAAGAAGGTCATTCGAGACTCGAACCAGTGCTGTTTCTGTGCTATGATGCATCTGAACCCTGACTGAAAAATTTCAAATAGATCATTTCTATACAAATGGTCACACAGCTGGCTTGCAACTACCCTTTCCAGAATTTTAGAGATAAATTTAAGGTTGGAAATCGGTCTATAGTTAGCTAAGATGTCTGAGTCAAGAGAGGGTTTTTTAAGTAATGGTTTGATTACTGCGACTTTAAAAGCCTGCGGTACATATCCTAAGACTAGGGACAAGTTGATCTGTTTCAGTATTGTCGGTCCAATAAGAGAAAAAACGTTTTTAAGTAGTCGAGTTGGGATTGGATCTAACAGACACGTGGATGATTTAGATCCATTGACGACTGAGGTCAGCTCAGAGAGGTCAACAGGAACAAAACAGTCTAGAGTCAGGTCAGAGCATAAGGGAGTCGCCGAAGTTGAAGAAATGCCCACAGCCACTGCCGGGTGGGCCTGGCCGATTTCCTCTCTAATTCTGACAATTTTATTGCTAAAGAAGCTCATAAAGTCTTCACTACTGAGAGCTGCAGGGATGCACGGCTCAACAGAGTTGTGGCTCTTTGTCAGCCTGGCTACAGTGCTGAACAGAAAACGTGGGTTATTTTCATTATCCTCTATTAACACTGAATAATAGGCTGTTCTAGCTTTGCGAAGCGCTTTTTTATACACTATTAGACTATCTTTCCATGCATAATAAATATCTACAG
Source organism: Xenentodon cancila (assembly GCA_014839995.1). Classification (NCBI taxonomy): domain Eukaryota; kingdom Metazoa; phylum Chordata; class Actinopteri; order Beloniformes; family Belonidae; genus Xenentodon; species Xenentodon cancila. Next base: position 299,455 of record CM026205.1, read on the forward strand.
ACCTACTAGAGTACCACTTTCTTTCCATTTTACACACTTTCTGTTTTTACATACGAATATGTGAGTTAAACCAGGGAGTTAAGCTCCTACGGTTAGAGACCCTCTTTCTCAAAGGAGCAACTACATCTAAAGCTGTATGCAACACATCTGCAGTGCTACCGACATGGAAATCAACATCTGCAGAGGTAGAACCGAGGTCACAGCCCTCAACTGCTTCACTATGTTCCACTGTAAGAAGATGAAGAGCAACGGCCTCCCTAAATTTAGTGATAGCTTTATCGGATAGACACCTGCTAAAGTAATTCCTCCTATTATGCGTAACGTTGACAATGTTAAATTCAAACGTTATTAAATAGTGGTCGGATAGGAGGGAGTTTACATGTGACACTAACAGATTATCAGGTTCTACACCATAGACGAGGACCAGATCAAGAGTATGATTAAGACAATGCGTCAGTTCGTTAACTTTTTGTAAAATCCCCATCGATTCTAGAAGAGAATCAAAAGCCAACTTAAGACTATCGTTGTCAACATCCATATGAATGTTAAAGTCGCCCACTGTGATGACTTTATCTGTACTGATCAATAAACCAGATCAGAAATCTGAGAACTCAGACAGAAACTCCAGATAAGCTCCAGCAGAGGCCGGTAAACTACCACTAACAAAACTGGCTTCTCTGATTTCCAGCTCGGCAGTTTTAAACTGAGCGTGAGGCTTTCAAACGTATTATAATCGCATTTAGGTTTGGATTTTATTGTAAGACTGGAGTCGTAGATCGCCGCTACTCCTCCACCTCGACCTGTGATTCGAGGAATATGATAATTAAAGTAACTGGACGGCGTCGATTCATTTAAACTAACAAACTCTTCCTGTTGGAGCCACGTTTCTGTTAAGCAGAAAATGTCACTCCGGGTCTCAGTAATTAGATCGTTTACTAATAGAGACTTGGAGCTTAAAGATCGTATATTTAATAATCCGCATCTAATTGTTTGGTCTTTAGTTCGCACTAAATGCGTATTTGTTTTTATTTTTACGAGGTTATTTTGATTAACGCCTCTATTACGTCGCGCTTGGTGAACATTTGGAGGACGGGGAATCGATACTAAATCTATTTTACTTGGGACGTCGTTAGAATCTCCAATTACATCATTTACTTCTACCTTTTTATTGGCAGGCGATAGTTCTGGAGAAGCAGCAGAGAAGCGTGTAAGACTGCAGCTCTGCACCCCGGCCTGGACCCTGGATTGTCAGGGGGAGGAGCTAATAATGTCAGCCAGATTTCTAGAGATAAGAGCTGCACCATCCCGGGTGGGATGAATGCCGTCTCTTCTAAGCAGACCAGGCTTTCCCCAAAACGTCTTCCAATTGTCAATAAAGGCCACGTCGTTTTCTGAACACCACCGAGACAACCAGCGACGGAGGACAACATGCGGCTAAACATGTCATCAGCGGTCAGATTGGGGAGGGGACCAGAGAAAACTACGGAGTCCGACATGGTTTTGGCGTAGTTACACACCGAGACAATATTGATTTTAGTGACCTCCGACTGGCGTAGCCGGGTGTCATTAGCGCCGACATGGATGATAACTTTACTGAATTTACGATGACTCTTTGCCAGCAGCTTCAAGTTTGCTTCGACGTCGCCCGCTCTGGCCCCCGGGATGCACCTAACTATGGTCGCTGGAGTCGGCCTCACATGCATCAAAATAGAGTCGCCAATCACCAAGGTCGGTTCCTCAGCAGGTGTGTCGCTGAGTGGGGAAAAACGGTTAGACACGTGAAGCGAATGCTGGTGTTCCGTGCGCCTTTTGGGACTACGCTTCCTCCGAACCGTCACCCAGCCGCCCTGACTGCCCGGCTGCTCGGGGGCTGCAGGGGGTGGCTACCAGCAGCTGCTCCTGGCCGGTCCGCCGCTACTTCAGCCTGACGAGCTACCAAGTGTACCGGACTATGGTCTATTTGGTGGAACCGGACCTCTAACTCACTGAGCCTCGCCTCCAAAGCTACGAACAAACTACATTTTATACACTTACCGTCTTTACTAAAGGAGGCAGAGGAATAAGTGAACATTTCACACACTGAGCAGTAAGAAGGAGAAACGGTGGGAGAGGAGGCCATGCTGAGAGGACAGGAGACGGTACCTGTACCGGTGACTGGTGGAAATGAAAGTTAAATAAGAGAAAAGGTACAAGTGCTCGATTCAAAGAGAAGTTTACAAGATGTAGTGTTTTATTATCAAAACAAACTAAAATCAGAGTATAAGTATTCAGGATACAGGATATAAGGATACAGAACAACCTCTGGAAACTGACAGTCGACAGCAATAAGCATTTACCAACGTCAACAGCTTTTATAAAGCCAAACCGGGGAGATTGTGGTCGGGAGTCTTTGTGAACCGTGTTCCGTCTTCTACAGAAACTTGGAGTCTATCATTGAATGGAATGTGATGATAGGCTGTAATGGCTGAGTGAGAGAAGACACTGATCCTGAGCACCAAAGAAGAACCAGTGGAGTCAGAGAAGACACTGATCCTGAGGAACAAAGAAGAACCAGTGGAGTCAGAGAAGACACTGATCCTGAGGAACAAAGAAGAACCAGTGGAGTCAGAGAAGACACTGATCCTGAGGAACAAAGAAGAACCAGTGGAGTCAGAGAAGACACTGATCCTGAGGAACAAAGCTGAGTCAGAGAAGACACTGATGCTGAGGAACAAAGAAGAACCAGTGGAGTCAGAGAAGACACTGATCCTGAGGAACAAAGAAGAACCAGTGGAGTCAGAGAAGACACTGATCCTGAGGAACAAAGAAGAACCAGTGGAGTCAGAGAAGACACTGATCCTGAGGAACAAAGAAGAACCAGTGGAGTCAGAGAAGACACTGATCCTGAGGAACAAAGAAGAACCAGTGGAGTCAGAGAAGACACTGATCCTGAGGAACAAAGAAGAACCAGTGGAGTCAGAGAAGACACTGATCCCGAGGAACAATGTTGAGTCAGAGAAGACACTGATCCTGAGGAACAAAGAAGAACCAGTGGAGTCAGAGAAGACACTGATCCTGAGGAACAAAGAAGAACCAGTGGAGTCAGAGAAGACACTGATCCTGAGGAACAAAGAAGAACCAGTGGAGTCAGAGAAGACACTGATCCTGAGGAACAAAAAAGAACCAGTGGAGTCAGAGAAGACACTGATCCTGAGGAACAAAGAAGAACCAGTGGAGTCAGAGAAGACACTGATCCTGAGGAACAAAGAAGAACCAGTGGAGTCAGAGAAGACACTGATCCCGAGGAACAATGCTGAGTCAGAGAAGACACTGATCCTGAGGAACAAAGAAGAACCAGTGGAGTCAGAGAAGACACTGATCCTGAGGAACAAAGAAGAACCAGTGGAGTCAGAGAAGACACTGATCCTGAGGAACAAAAAAGAACCAGTGGAGTCAGAGAAGACACTGATCCTGAGGAACAAAGAAGAACCAGTGGAGTCAGAGAAGACACTGATCCTGAGAAACAAAGAAGAACCAGTGGAGTCAGAGAAGACACTGATCCTGAGGAACAAAAAAGAACCAGTGGAGTCAGAGAAGACACTGATCCTGAGGAACAAAAAAGAACCAGTGGAGTCAGAGAAGACACTGATCCTGAGGAACAAAGAAGAACCAGTGGAGTCAGAGAAGACACTGATCCTGAGGAACAAAAAAGAACCAGTGGAGTCAGAGAAGACACTGATCCTGAGGAACAAAGAAGAACCAGTGGAGTCAGAGAAGACACTGATCCTGAGAAACAAAGAAGAACCAGTGGAGTCAGAGAAGACACTGATCCTGAGGAACAAAAAAGAACCAGTGGAGTCAGAGAAGACACTGATCCTGAGGAACAAAAAGAACCTGTGGAGTCAGAGAAGACACTGATCCTGAGGAACAAAGAAGAACCAGTGGAGTCAGAGAAGACACTGATCCTGAGAAACAAAGAAGAACCAGTGGAGTCAGAGAAGACACTGATCCTGAGGAACAAAGAAGAACCAGTGGAGTCAGAGAAGACACTGATCCTGAGGAACAAAGAAGAACCAGTGGAGTCAGAGAAGACACTGATCCTGAGGAACAAAGAAGAACCAGTGGAGTCAGAGAAGACACTGATCCTGAGGAACAAAGAAGAACCAGTGGAGTCAGAGAAGACACTGATCCCGAGGAACAATGCTGAGTCAGAGAAGACACTGATCCTGAGGAACAAAGAAGAACCAGTGGAGTCAGAGAAGACACTGATCCTGAGGAACAAAGAAGAACCAGTGGAGTCAGAGAAGACACTGATCCTGAGGAACAAAAAAGAACCAGTGGAGTCAGAGAAGACACTGATCCTGAGGAACAAAGAAGAACCAGTGGAGTCAGAGAAGACACTGATCCTGAGAAACAAAGAAGAACCAGTGGAGTCAGAGAAGACACTGATCCTGAGGAACAAAGAAGAACCAGTGGAGTCAGAGAAGACACTGATCCTGAGGAACAAAAAAGAACCAGTGGTGTCAGAGAAGACACTGATCCTGAGGAACAAAGAAGAACCAGTGGAGTCAGAGAAGACACTGATCCTGAGGAACAAAAAAGAACCAGTGGAGTCAGAGAAGACACTGATCCTGAGGAACAAAGAAGAACCAGTGGAGTCAGAGAAGACACTGATCCTGAGGAACAAAAAAGAACCAGTGGAGTCAGAGAAGACACTGATCCTGAGGAACAAAGAAGAACCAGTGGAGTCAGAGAAGACACTGATCCTGAGAAACAAAGAAGAACCAGTGGAGTCAGAGAAGACACTGATCCCGAGGAACAAAGCTGAGTCAGAGAAGACACTGATCCTGAGGAACAAAGAAGAACCAGTGGAGTCAGAGAAGACACTGATCCTGAGGAACAAAGAAGAACCAGTGGAGTCAGAGAAGACACTGATCCTGAGGAACAAAGAAGAACCAGTGGAGTCAGAGAAGACACTGATCCTGAGGAACAAAGAAGAACCAGTGGAGTCAGAGAAGACACTGATCCTGAGGAACAAAGAAGAACCAGTGGAGTCAGAGAAGACACTGATCCTGAGGAACAAAGAAGAACCAGTGGAGTCAGAGAAGACACTGATCCTGAGGAACAAAAAAGAACCAGTGGTGTCAGAGAAGACACTGATCCTGAGGAACAAAGAAGAACCAGTGGAGTCAGAGAAGACACTGATCCTGAGAAACAAAAAAGAACCAGTGGAGTCAGAGAAGACACTGATCCTGAGGAACAAAGAAGAACCAGTGGAGTCAGAGAAGACACTGATCCTGAGGAACAAAAAAGAACCAGTGGAGTCAGAGAAGACACTGATCCTGAGGAACAAAGAAGAACCAGTGGAGTCAGAGAAGACACTGATCCTGAGGAACAAAAAAGAACCAGTGGTGTCAGAGAAGACGCTGATCCTGAGGAACAAAGAAGAACCAGTGGAGTCAGAGAAGACGCTGATCCTGAGAAACAAAGAAGAACCAGTGGAGTCAGAGAAGACACTGATCCTGAGGAACAAAGAAGAACCAGTGGAGTCAGAGAAGACACTGATCCTGAGGAACAAAAAAGAACCAGTGGAGTCAGAGAAGACACTGATCCTGAGGAACAAAGAAGAACCAGTGGAGTCAGAGAAGACACTGATCCTGAGAAACAAAGAAGAACCAGTGGAGTCAGAGAAGACACTGATCCCGAGGAACAAAGCTGAGTCAGAGAAGACACTGATCCTGAGGAACAAAGAAGAACCAGTGGAGTCAGAGAAGACACTGATCCTGAGGAACAAAGAAGAACCAGTGGAGTCAGAGAAGACACTGATCCTGAGGAACAAAGAAGAACCAGTGGAGTCAGATAAGACACTGATCCTGAGGAACAAAGAAGAACCAGTGGAGTCAGAGAAGACACTGATCCTGAGGAACAAAGAAGAACCAGTGGAGTCAGAGAAGACACTGATCCTGAGGAACAAAGAAGAACCAGTGGAGTCAGAGAAGACACTGATCCTGAGGAACAAAGAAGGATCAGAAGAGGAGCAGGTCTTTCATGCAGCTGCAGGTCTGTTGACAGTGATAGCTTTATGTTAGCTTTTAATTGTCTTTTAGAATCGCTCAACAAACCAACATACTGCTTTAATTATTCTTTTAATAACATTTGAATTTAATATTGTCAACAATATAGCACATAAGAAAAGGTATTATTTTAGCAGACGTTTATCCGACAATGCTGTGGATATATTTAAAAAGGCCCTGACAAACTAGGTGAGATTTTTATTACTCACCACTGGTCACTTCATCCTTTACGTTATACTTTATATTTACATTTTAATAGTTTAATTTACTATTGCTTTTGTAGTATCTCCGGTTTGTTTGTGATAGCAAGCAAACACAATGTTAGTTAAAATTAGGTTTATTTAGTGACAGATTGAATATTATTTTGAGTCAGTCGCTACAGACCTCCAAACTTCATGTGTCCTTCAGATGCGCTCCAGAACAGTGTTCAGAGAGCTTCATGAATGGGTCTCCATGGCCGAGCAGCTGCATCCAAGACAAACATCACCAAGTGCAATGGAAACTGTCGGATGCAGTGGTGTAAAGCACACCGCCACTGGACTCTGGAGCATTTTGGACAATTCCAACTCCCAACTTTGTGGGAACAGTTTGGAGCTAGTCCCTTCTTCTTCCAACATGACTGTGCACAAAGCAGGTCCATGAAGACCTGGATGACAGTCTGGTGTGGATGAACTTGACTGGCCTGCACAGAGTCCTGACCTCAACCTGACAGAACACCTTTGTGATGAATCAGAGCTGAGACTGAGAACCAGACCTTCTGGTCCAACATCAGTGTGACCTCACAAATCTGCTTCTGAAAGAATGGTCAGAAATTCTCATAAACACTCCTAAACCTTGTGGACAACGTTCCCAGAAGAGTTGAAGCTGTTACAGCTGCAAAGGAGGACTGACCTCATATTAAACCTTATGGATCAGGAATGGGAGGTCCACCCGGCAGTGGCTGTGGGCATTTCTTCAGCTTCAGTGACTCCCTTAGGCTCTGACCTGATTCTAGACTGTTTGGATCCTGTAGACCTCTGACCTGACCTCAGTCTTCAATAGATCTAAATCATCCTAACTCCACGACTCATAAATGTTTTCCCTCCTACTGGTTCGACAATACTGGAACAGATCAACTTTTCCCTAGTCTTAGGATATGTGCCACAGGTTTTTAAAGTCGCAGTAATTAAACCATTACTTTGTTCTGGTTCTGCATATATATTAATGGTTAGTACCATGATTTGGTAAAAACCTTTATCCACGACATATATATGCATTTTAATCTTGCACCAGATGTTAGTTTTCTTAAAGTGCATGAATGTGTGTCCTTCACCGGTCCTTTCAGACAGTCTAGTCTAACATATTAAATTAACAATTGGATTGCATATCCTGAGAGAAATGACTAAAATCACCAAAGTGAAACATGAAAGGACAAAAGTGCAGTGTGTGTAGTGTGGTGACTGCTGTAATGTTTGTGTGATGTGTCTTAGTGGTGAAAAGTGTTTGCAGTTTCTTCAACTTACGTCTGAACCTCAATCTACCAGCTTTTTTTGCTTTTTTTTTTAACTTGATTTTGTCAAACAAATACAGACAGCAGAAAAAGTTCTCTGTTGTTTTTCATGTGAGGTTATATTTGTCTGATGGCAGCAGCTTCTCTGTGTCAGTTCTTGAACTCCTTGGCTTCCTGTGAGGATGTTAAAACATTTGTTTGCCCCTCAGATCCCGGCGTCTATGATGAGATCATGCAGCCCGTCCTCCACTCTGGTTTCCTCTACAAGTCCAACTCTGTCAACAGAGGAACACTGTCCTGGAAAACCAGAGAAGGTGGGTGGAGAGGGCTCTCAAGAGGATGCTTTGCTGGTTTCTGGTTTCCCAGTTTTTGCTGCAGGTCCAGATGAGGACTTTAAAAGTTAGCTTTGGCTAACTCTGCCTTTATGGGCATCAATGTTTCACTGGAGCCAGATAACTTTAACTAACTTTAATTTGCTTAAAAGTACAAATTAAGGAAGGGGCTCCAGGTCAGTTTCAAGGTATTCTAGACTGATCTGTACACTGGAATCCTGACCTGGTTCTCTGGTCTTTCAGATTTCCAGAAGTTCTGGTGCTCAGTGGACCAGTCTCTGCTGTTCTATGAGTCGGACCAGTCCACCGAGCCCTGCATGCAGATCGGCGTGAAGGACATTGTGTGTCTGGGAGTCAGCCGGCCCAACTTGCGCAACAACAATGGCTTCATTGACAGGTTGATTGCTCCTTCCATTGCCATGACAATGCCTCCCCTGATTACATTACATTTAGCACATGCTTTTATTTAAAGTGACTTACAAAAGTGGAATACAATCAAGTTACAATAACAGTAGAGCACAAGGTAGACAACATTCAAGGGCAGTTCAGTTAAAGTTAAGTTGCATATTGAATCAGGCATGGTCTTATTTTTTTTTAATGTTGTGGAGAGACAAGTGGCATGACCGGAACACCAAGGCAACGTGTTTAAAGAAGATAACCTGTGATCAAACATGACACCTAGGTTCTTTGTAAACTTTGTGGGATTGACTGTAGAGTAGGGCCAATATTTATGTTGATATCAAGGCTCAACAATTGATAGGCAAGGATAACCAGTACTTAGGTTAAGTTGAAGGTAGAGATGTGTATCATCTGCATGTAGCAATGATATGAGAAGCCGTTAGAATAAATAATCTTTTTTCCAGAGAGATGGTGTATATGGTAAAGAGAAGGGCCTAAGTATCGAGCCTTGGTGCACCCCTGTGGAGAGGTGATGAAGATTTTTTCCCCTGTCATGACCTTTTAAAGGAACATAACCAAGAATACATTGATACTGAGATGCCCAAGTTTGAGAGTATAGATAGCAGTATGTTGTTGGTAATGTATCGAAGGCAGCAGAAGGTCAAGAATTTACCACCTTTGTGAGTTGGAGGACAGGAAGCCAGTTCAAGAGTAAATTAACTTAGGAGGGTCAGACACTCCTTGCGCATTCTGAGTGTCCTCCAAGTGTTATCTCAGATCCTGAACTGCCTCTGTCTTTTCGGCAGGTTTCGATACACCTTCGAGTTGTATTTGACTTCAGAGAAACTTCACCTGTTTGGTCTAGAAACTGCCGACTTGCTGCACAACTGGACCAAAGCAATCGGGAAGGTAAGAACCTCATCACAGCTGGTTTCAGTCCTATGAGACCTCACGCAAGAGCTGCAGGTTTTTGTGAGGACAACATCATCCCACCAGAACAGAGAGGACAACATCATCCCACCAGAACAGAGAGGACAACATCATCCCACCAGAACAGTGAGGACAACATCATCCCACCAGAACAGAGAGGACAACATCATCCCACCAGAACAGAGAGGACAACATCATCCCACCAGAACAGAGAGGACAACATCATCATCATCCCACCAGAACAGTGAGGACAACATCATCATCCCACCAGAACAGAGAGGACAACATCATCATCCCACCAGAACAGAGAGGACAACATCATCATCCCACCAGAACAGAGAGGACAACATCATCATCCCACCAGAACAGAGAGGACAACATCATCCAACCAGAACAGAGAGGACAACATCATCATCATCCCACCAGAACAGAGAGGACAACATCATCATCATCCCACCAGAACAGAGAGGACAACATCATCCCACCAAAACAGTGAGGACAACATCATCTCACCAGAACAGAGAGGACAACATCATCATCCCACCAGAACAGAGAGGACAACATCATCCAACCAGAACAGAGAGGACAACATCATCATCATCCCACCAGAACAGAGAGGACAACATCATCATCATCCAACCAGAACAGAGAGGACAACATCATCCCACCAAAACAGTGAGGACAACATCATCTCACCAGAACAGAGAGGACAACATCATCCAACCAGAACAGTGAGGACAACATCATCTCACCAGAACAGAGAGGACAACATCATCCAACCAGAACAGTGAGGACAACATCATCTCACCAGAACAGAGAGGACAACATCATCCAACCAGAACAGAGAGGACAACATCATCTCACCAGAACAGAGAGGACAACATCATCCAACCAGAACAGTGAGGACAACATCATCCCACCAAAACAGTGAGGACAACATCATCCAACCAGAACAGTGAGGACAACATCATCCAACCAGAACAGTGAGGAAAACAGCATCTTACCAGAACAGTGAGGACAACATCATCTCACCAGAACAGTGAGGACAACATCATCCCACCAAAACAGTGAGGACAACATCATCCAACCAGAACAGTGAGGAAAACAGCATCTTACCAGAACAGAGAGGACAACATCATCTTACCAGAACAGTGAGGACAACATCATCCCACCAAAACAGTGAGGACAACATCATCCCACCAAAACAGTGAGGACAACATCATCATCTCCCCAAGAACAGAAAGGACAACATCATCCAACCAGAACAGAGAGGACAACATCATCTCACCAGAACAGAGAGGACATCATCATCATCTCCCCAAGAACAGTGAGGACAACATCATCCAACCAGAACAGTGAGGACAACATCATCTCACCAGAACAGAGAGGACAACATCATCCAACCAGAACAGAGAGGACATCCCCATCTTAGCAGAACAGTGAGGACAACATCATCTCAACAGAACAGAGAGGACATCCCAATCTTAGCAGAACAGTGAGGACAACATCATCCAACCAGAACAGAGAGGACAACATCATCCAACCAGAACAGAGAGGACAACATCATCCCACCAGAACAGTGAGGACAACATCATCCAACCAGAACAGAGAGGACAACACCATCATCATCCCACCAGAACAGTGACAAGCTTCCCTAATAACAAAGCCTGGATCATCAGTGCTCTGATAGAGCTTCACAAAACAAAAGAGTCTTCAGGGAGGGAAATGGACACATCTGTTCTGACAGGACAGGAAAGAACAGAGAAGAAGAACAACAGATCAGGAACACCTGCTGGGAAGAAGGAACTCTGGTTGAAAACAACAATACTGTCATTAATATAGTTGGAGTAGTGAGGAGAGGTGCATCATAGGAGGTCTCCTATCAATCCAGGTCTACAGAGGCATCACTAAGGGATGTCTCGGTTCCCTGATCCATCTTTAACTATATGCTTGCCTTGAATTAGCATCTGTGATGTCTTATTAATATATGTGATGTTGTTCTCCAGGCTGCCACGCCGCTCAGCTGCCACTGCCTATTGACCCGCGAGTTTGAGCGTGTCGGGCTGCTTCGGTACCGGGCCATGCTGGACCCACAACAGTGGAGGGACGCCTACTTCGTCCTGCAGAAGTCCAACCTGTTCATCTGTCCCAGAACCGACGGAGCTGCAGAGGACATCATCAACCTGAACCGTCTGCAGGAGCTCAGTCAGTGCCCTGGTTCTAATAATGTTTCTGTACTAGGTTCTGTTCTTGATCCAGGTCAGATTCCTGAAATTGAACCTGGTACTGATTGTGGTACTGGACCTGAAACCGGTTCTATTAATGGTTGGGACGCAGATCTATGTCCTGGTTCTGATTCTGATTTAGATCCAGCTTTGGGTCCTGGTCTTGAGTCCAGGTACCAGTGTTTCTTCAGGTCCAAAGCTTGTTTTGAGTCCTGGTCTTGGTCCTGGTTCTGGACCTATTCCCATCTTTTGTCCTGATTTTGGTCACCATATGGGTTCCAACGTCAGTCATAGTGCTGGAACCTTATACTTGTCCCCATCTTAGTATTATTTACACTTCTGGTTCAAGTCATGGCCCCGGTTCTACTTCTGGTACTAGTTTCAATCTCAGTCATGGCCCTAGTTCCAGTTTCAGCCTTAGTTGTGGCCCTGATCCTAGATCTAGATCTTCAATGGGCTACAGTTCTAGTCCTTGTCCAGGTTCTGCTCAAAATCCTTGTCCTAGAGCCTGGTACTTGGTCTGGTATTGATGTCAGTTCCAGTCCTGGTCTTGGTCCTGAAACTTGTTCAAGTATGTGTCTTAGTATTTGTGTCAGTTCCACTCCTGGATCTAGGCCTGATCCCAGTTCTTTTCCTGGAACCTCACAAGTTTTTATTTCAATTCCAGTCCTGGTCCCAGTCCTAGAAGTGATCCTGAAACTTGGTACTCCTCCCAGTCTTGGTGTCACTTCAGCTCCTGCTTACAGACCTGGTCCCAGTCCTGGAACCTGTTCCTTGTCCTGAAAACTGCTACTTGTTCCAACCTTGTGGCAGTTTTTTTCTGGTTTTCTTGGTTTGAGTCCTGGTCCAAAGATAAAGTTATTGTTCTGGTGCTATCTCTTCCAGTAAAACTGTTTGTCTTTTTGATGAAGGTATCACCTCAGAGATGGAGAACAATGAGAAGAAGGAGATCTTGGTCCTGGTGGAGAAGGGCAGGTGAGTAGATGGTTTCTGGTGACATTTTGTTCTCAGGCTCATGCAGGTTTCCAACTTTTTTTTTTTTTTTCTTCCCTTTCTTGTCAGTGTGGACATCGTGCACACGCTGTATGTACGATGCACCGAAATTAGTCTCTGCTTTTAACCCATCAACTAGTTTCACTAGTGAGCAGTGGGGCTGCTAGCAGGGCAGCGCCCCGGGGAGCAATTGGGAGTTAAGGGCCTTGCTCAGGGGCCCCCAGTGATTTACCATTGTGGGCAGCCCTGGGCTTGAACCTGGGTCCTCCACGCCCAAGCCCACCACTGTAACCACTAGGCCACCACTCCCCCTTCATTTTCATGGTTCTCCTAATCTTCCTGATGACTCTCCTCGTGTTTCTGGTTCTCCCCCTCAGGACTCTCCACCTGCAGGGCATGGGTCGGACCGACTTTTCATTCTGGTACTCAGACATTCAGCGGGCTGCTGGTGGTGGAGGGAATGCTCTGAGGGAGCAGCAAATGAGTAGGAACAACATCCCCATAATTGTGGACAGCTGCATCGCCTTCATCACACAGTATGGTGAGTAACACCGGGAACCAGACCTGAGACCTTCCAGACTATCATCAAGATGAGAATATCCTGAGGCTCTGGTTCCCTGCAGGTCTGGGTCATGAGGGGATCTACAGGAAGAACGGAGCTAAGTCCAGGATCCGATTGCTGATGGAGGAGTTCCGTAAAGATGCCCGAAATGTCAAACTGAGGATTGGAGACCACTTCATAGAGGATGTGACAGACGTTCTCAAGAGGTTCTTCAGAGAGATCGACGACCCCATCTTCATGGCTGACCTGCACCCACTGTGGCAGGAGGCTGCCAGTAAGTCCACTTTGGTTCATGTCAGAACCAGAACGTCTGCTGTCAGGCTTTTGGTTAGGATTAGCGACCAGGCGGAATCTCGGTTGTCAGGGTTTCTGGGTTTTGATCTCTGCTTTGGTTCAGACTATCTTCTTCTAATCTGACACTCCAGGTTCTAACCACTGACTCTATACTTGTTCACCTTTGAACGTTAGACTTCATTGTTATTGAGGACAGAAACAGCTGCCCTGACGTTTTTGCTGATCTAGTTTTCTGTTTGTGTTCAGAAATCCCTCAGAGACGTCTTAGGGTGGAGCGCTATAAAGAAATTATCCGGAGTTTTCCTAGAGTGAACAAAACAACTCTGGCTGCACTCATCGGTCATCTTTACAGGTAAGCCCCACTTACAGAAACAGCGTCCCTGGTAGGTGAGCCTAGGTGTAACTCCTGTACTCCACCCAGGGTCCAGAAGTGCGCCAGCCTGAACCAGATGTGCACCAAGAACCTGTCATTGCTGTTTGCACCCAGCCTGTTCCAGACAGATGGGAAGGGGGAGCATGAGGTGAAAATTGTGGAGGATCTAATTGACAACTACCTATTAGTCTTTGACGTGAGTAAACACCTGACACGAGCTTCTGAGGCTGAAAGCTGACCACATGCTCACCTGTGGTCTGTTTCAGTACAGTTCACTTCATATATTACATCTACTACAACACAAGTCGTCTCCAGGATCTTTGCAGAGACCAGAACATGACCCTGATCAATTATTACATAAACAGCGGCAGGTAAAAACTCCCCTTTAAGAGGGAAGAAACCTGGACCAGGACCTGGCTCATAAGGGGGGACCCTCCTGCTGAAGACCAGCTGGGTAGAACAGGAAGTAGAGAGGAGAGACACAGACACACCGTCAAACACTCTGAGAACGGAGAACTCTGTTAGGAACATGAGGAACCATCAGGTCTTGGAGAAAACCAGGAGTTTGGACGTTTAGGACTTTATACACAAGTAATGAAATGTTGAATTGGATTCTGAGTTTTCCGGGGAGCCGATGGAGGGAGGTGAACTCTTGTTGGTTCCTGTCAGCATTCCCGCTGCTGCATTTTGGATCATCTGGAGGATCTTCAAAGAATTACTTGGACATCCAGCCAACAACACGTTACAGTAATCTAGTCTAGAAGATACGAACGCATGAATTAGTTTTCCAGCATCACTCTGGGAGAGGATGCTCCTGATCTTTGTGATATTACGGAGGTGGAAAAACGCGGTTTTACAAACCTGATTAATATGCTGTTTAAATGACAAATCCTGATCAAAATAACGCCAAGGCCTAACCACATGGTTTGAAAGAAAGAAATCTTCAGGCTTTGCTCTGTTTATGATACCTAGTTGATAAGGATCTGGCCTCTCATTGGGCAGTAACCCCAAAACCCAGCAGGGGTCCCTGCTGATGCGCAGCAGCTCTACTGGACAACAAATACCAGTGGCTCCCCGATCCTGCTCCCTCTGACCTGCTTCAGCACGGCACGGGGATCCTTGTGCAACGGGAAGACGCGGACGGCTTCAGACGACCAGAGACGAAAGAGGACGGCCCGGCTGCCGGCGACGCTGCATTCTACTTTTCTGAAAGGCTGAGAGACAGAGCCGCTTCTCGCCAGGATCACCGGCGAGGACAACCGGGGCGTAACCATCCAGTTGTTTACCAAACCGAAAGGAATATACGGTCACCCATGTTGTGATCCGGACCGCTGATCCACCACAACTCTGTTCATCAGCTACAGCTGCTGACATGTGTTGGTTTATTGTCTAGTTGGTCTGTTGCTTCATCCTCGTTGCTGGATCTCGTTGACGCCTTCTCCCACAACAGAAAACAAAGCTTTTCCTCATTTCCCAGTTGAATGACCAGAGCGCACGAGTGAAGTTGGCTTCACATTGGTGGGTTCTGTGTGGGAAACATCAGAGCAGCTTAGTTTTCTGGTGCTGAGAAGTTATTCTAGTGATGTATTATTATCTTTTCTTCTTCCTCTCAAACTGTCCTACTACCCCCCCAATTCCTGATATTCAGGTGGTGCCCCGTATTGATCTATTAGTTTTGATATTTATTTATGTTATTAATAACTGTCCTCAGACAATTATTGATAACACATTAATAACTAAACAAGCACTCCCTTTACTGCACAACAGCTAAGACTTTTTTTGCAACTATAAAAGCTAATCATTAACACATAAATGGATGTGATATCATGTTTGATATAATAGAGTAGAATATGTTAAAAATAACTTACTTAACCACAGAGAAAAAGGCTGCTGTAATACTTGAAATTCACAAAATGCCCACATGACACGAGCTCAGAAGGAAATCAGAACCAGCACCTGTTCTCTGTGAACACCAAAAGACAAACATCAAGCCCCAAAGGTCAAGGACCAGTAAAAGACTTGGTGGCCTTAACTACACTTTCTGTCAGGCAAAAGGGCTCCAGGAAAAAACCTGGAAGTACCAACTACAAAATAATAAAGAATAAAAGTAAAACTCATCACAGTTCAACTTCAGAACCGGCGTCAGAGCAAGACGGGCACCGCACGCCAGTCAGGATCCGGAAAGGAAGTTGCTGCCGGGGCAATGAAAAGATTAGGACCGCTCATGCATGACGTGCTCTCATGATCATCATATGCAGGAATCAAACAGTTGAAGAAAATGACGATCACAGAAGAAAACCAGAGAATCACAGCCAGCAGAACCACAACCAGCAGAACCACAGCCAGCAGAATCACAGCCAGCAGAACCACAGCCAATAGAACCACAGCCAGCAGAACCACAGCCAGCAGAATCACAGCCAGCAGAATCACAGCCGGGAGAACCACAGCCAGCAGAATCACAGCCAATAGAACCACAGCCAGCAGAATCACAGCCAGCAGAATCACAGCCAATAGAACCACAGCCACCAGAATCACGGCCAATAGAACCGCAGCCAATAGAACCACAGCCAGCAGAACCACAGCCAGCAGAACCGCAGCCAGCAGAACCACAGCCAGCAGAACCACAGCCAGCAGAACCGCAGCCAGCTGAATCACAGCCAGCAGAATCACAGCCAGCAGAACCACAGCCAGTAGAATTACAGCCAATAGAACCACAGCCAATAGAACCACAGCCAGCAGAATCACAGCCAGCAGAACCGCAGCCAGCAGAACCACAGCCAGCAGATTCACAGCCAGCAGAACCGCAGCCAGCAGAATCACAGCCAGCAGAATCACAGCCAGCAGAATCACAGCCGGGAGAACCACAGCCAGCAGAATCACAGCCAGCAGAACCACAGCCGGGAGAACCACAGCCAGTAGAATTACAGCCAACAGAACCACAGCCAGCAGAACCACAGCCAGTAGAATTACAGCCGGGAGAACCACAGCCAGCAGAATCACAGCCGGGAGAACCACAGCCAGTAGAATTACAGCCAATAGAACCACAGCCAGCAGAACCACAGCCAGCAGAATCACAGCCGGGAGAACCACAGCCAGCAGAATCACAGCCAGCAGAATAACAGCCAGCAGAATCACAGCCGGGAGAACCACAGCCAGTAGAATTACAGCCAACAGAACCACAGCCAGAGGAACCACAGCCAGCAGAACCACAGCCAGCAGAACCACAGCCAGCAGAATCACAGCCAGCAGAATCACAGCCAATAGAACCACAGCCAGCAGAATCACAGCCGGGAGAACCACAGCCAGCAGAATCACAGCCAGCAGAATCACAGCCAGCAGAATCACAGCCGGGAGAACCACAGCCAGTAGAATTACAGCCAACAGAACCACAGCCAGAGGAACCACAGCCAGCAGAACCACAGCCAGCAGAACCACAGCCAGCAGAATCACAGCCAGCAGAACCACAGCCAGCAGAATCACAGCCAGCAGAATCACAGCCAGCAGAACCGCAGCCAGCAGAATCACAGCCAGCAGAACCACAGCCAGCAGAATCACAGCCAGCAGAATCACAGCCAGCAGAACCACAGCCAGCAGAATCACAGCCAATAGAACCACAGCCAGCAGAATCACGGCCAATAGAACCGCAGCCAATAGAACCACAGCCAGCAGAACCACAGCCAGCAGAACCGCAGCCAGCAGAACCACAGCCAGCAGAACCACAGCCAGCAGAACCGCAGCCAGCTGAATCACAGCCAGCAGAATCACAGCCAGCAGAACCACAGCCAGCAGAATCACAGCCAGCAGAACCACAGCCAGCAGAATCACAGCCAATAGAACCACAGCCAGCAGAATCACAGCCAATAGAACCACAGCCAGCAGAATCACGGCCAATAGAACCACAGCCAATAGAACCACAGCCAGCAGAACCACAGCCAGCAGAACCGCAGCCAGTAGAACCACAGCCAGCAGAACCACAGCCAGCAGAACCGCAGCCAGCTGAATCGCAGCCAGCAGAATCACAGCCAGCAGAATCACAGCCAGTAGAATTACAGCCAATAGAACCACAGCCAACAGAATCACAGCCAGCAGAACCGCAGCCAGCAGAATCACAGCCAGCAGAATCACAGCCAGCAGAACCACAGCCAGCAGAACCACAGCCAGCAGAATCACAGCCAGCAGAATCACAGCCGGGAGAACCACAGCCAGCAGAACCACAGCCAGCAGAACCACAGCCAGCAGAATCACAGCCAACAGATCCACAGCCAGAGGAACCACAGCCAGCAGAACCACAGCCAGCAGAATCACAGCCAATAGAATTACAGCCAACAGAACCACAGCCAGCAGAACCACAGCCAGCAGAACCACAGCCAGCAGAACCACAGCCAGCAGAATCACAGCCAACAGAATCACACCCAATAGAACCACAGCCAGCAGAACCACAGCCAGCAGAACCACAGCCAGCAGAATCACAGCCAATAGAACCACAGCCAGCAGAACCACAGCCAGCAGAACCACAGCCAACAGAACCACAGCCAGCAGAATCACAGCCAATAGAACCACAGCCAGCAGAACCACAGCCAGCAGAACCGCAGCCAGCAGAATCACAGCCAACAGAATCACAGCCAACAGAACCACAGCCAGGAGAACCACAGGCAGCGGAATCTCAGCCAGCAGAACCACAGCCAGCAGAATCACAGCCAGCAGAACCACAGCCAGCAGAATCCCAGCCAGCAGAACCACAGCCGGGAGAACCACAGCCAGCAGAACCACAGCTGGGAGAACCACAGCCAGCAGAATCCCAGCCAGCAGAATTACAGCCAACAGAACCACAGCCAGAGGAACCACAGCCAGCAGAATCACAGCCAATAGAACCACAGCCAGCAGAATCACAGCCAGCAGAATCACAGCCAATAGAACCACAGCCAGCAGAACCACAGCCAGCAGAACCACAGCCAGCAGAATCACAGCCAGCAGAACCACAGCCAGCAGAATCACAGCCAGCAGAATCACAGCCAGCAGAACCACAGCCAGCAGAACCACAGCCAGCAGAACCACAGCCAGCAGAACCACAGCCGGGAGAACCACAGCCAGCAGAATCCCAGCCAGCCGAATTACAGCCAACAGAACCACAGCCAGAGGAACCACAGCCAGCAGAATCACAGCCAATAGAACCACAGCCAGCAGAATCACAGCCAGCAGAATCACAGCCGGGAGAACCACAGCCATTAGAATTACAGCCAACAGAACCACAGCCAGAGGAACCACAGCCAGCAGAACCACAGCCAGCAGAATCACAGCCAACAGAATCACACCCAATAGAACCACAGCCAGCAGAACCACAGCCAGCAGAACCACAGCCAGCAGAATCACAGCCAATAGAACCACAGCCAGCAGAACCACAGCCAGCAGAACCACAGCCAACAGAACCACAGCCAGCAGAATCACAGCCAATAGAACCACAGCCAGCAGAACCACAGCCAGCAGAACCGCAGCCAGCAGAATCACAGCCAACAGAATCACAGCCAACAGAACCACAGCCAGGAGAACCACAGGCAGCGGAATCTCAGCCAGTATTTCAGTGCGCTCTGTCTCAGGGGCTGTGAGTGTCCGGAGGTTCTGCAGCCTTCTGACAACCAGTATCAGTAAAAGAGTAGCCAGCATGACCCTCTTAGATGCATGATCCAGACCATGTGTCAATTTTGCAAAATGTGTGGGTCACGAGATGCAGCTAGGAAGATGTCTGTTCCAGAGATCCCAAAGACAACTTGACTTTAACTTGGTAACTGTTGAAGTATGGGCCTCGCGAAGCAAGACTCAGAGTTCAATTATTGACAAAACATGACTTGAAATTGCAGCAAACTGCACCATTCCCTGAGCGTTCATCCCTGAAGGCCAAACCATCCACAAACAGAACCAAATCTGGGTTCACATGAACTTCCTGAAGATCAGGTCAGGGGGAACAGACTTCATTAATCACAGCCATGTTTATGGGTTCACCATCAGACGGACCAGATTCTAATTGAAATTAACCCAGCTGGACTGGCAGGGTCCACAGACACACTAAAAGAGGTGTTTGAAAGGTCCACTACAGAAAACCATTTTGCTGAAGTATGAATCTGAGCCAGAATGAGAATGAATTTTTGATGCTGTTCCAGTTCAGCCCATAACGCTGGCTCATTGGCAATCTATGCCTTTAAATCACGTTCACGTGTGCACAATGTTTCTTCCACATCATGCAAAATCTTTACCATTTGGAGGGAAATGATACTCTTTTATCCACACATGCACACAATTGTCCATAAAATCCCATATTTATCACGCATATTTTGATACAAAAAGGCACTTAAAGGTGCCACAGAACTCTTAACATGAATTTGTCCCAGACTTCCGGCCACCGTTACCATAAACAACAAACATTCAGTGAACAGCTCTGAATGCTCAAACTCTCCAGCACGAAAAGGTTTCAAAGCTCCGTCACCGGACACAAAGCATCAAACAACAGCCCAAACACTCAGTATAGCATGAAATAAAAGGTCATTAGTGACTCTAAGCAGCGCTGTTTCTGTGTTTCAGATTGACGAGGAGCATCAGACTCAGATTGAGCTGGAGGTCAGCCTCATCACCACCTGGAAAGACACACAGGTACACATCCGTCCATCATCATAAAGCTCTACCCACACACCTCAGTACTCGTATGTACTGCAAACTGGTCCACTAGTTGAGGTTGGTATAGTAGTAAATTGTTTTCAAAGTTACCTGTAAAGACTATGATGCGCGGAACCAGATGGTTGAGGACCAATGTCAACAGCTTCCGCTGCAGTGGCCTATTGCATTGTGGGATACAGCATGTGAGGCAGCCATTGTGCCTCCAGACATCTTGTTTTCATGTTTGGCAGCTTGGGAGTCAAGAGCAAGTCCACCTGGATACTGAAATTTTTCTAAAACCAAAGAAACCAACAATTACCAGCAGAGAAACTTCCCGAAAAGGAGAAAATTCTTCCAAAAGCTGAAATTTATTTACTAATGCTTGTTCTCTGACATCTGGCTCCGACGTTGATGCTGCTTTATTCAAAGCGTTGGTGAAGTTTCACCCTGGCGTTGTTGGTGTTTGACTCCACATTTCTTGATGTTTGATTTCAGATTTTCTGACATTTGACTCCAGATTTGTTGGTGTTTGACTCCAGATTTGTTGGTGTTTGACTCCAGATTTGTTGGTGTTTGACTCCAGATTTGTTGGTGTTTGACTCCAGATTTGATGGCGTTTGACTCCTGATTTGATGGCGTTTGACTCCTGATTTGATGGAGTTTGACTCCAGATTTGATGGCGTTTGACTCCTGATTTGATGGCATTTGACTCCAGATTTGTTGATGTTTGACTCCAGATTTGTTGGTGTTTGACTCCAGATTTGTTGGCGTTTGACTCCAGATTTGTTGGCGTTTGACTCCAGATTTGTTGGCGTTTGACTCCAGATTTGTTGGCGTTTGACTCCAGATTTGATGGCGTTTGACTCCAGATTTGATGGCGTTTGACTCCAGATTTGATGGCGTTTGACTCCAGATTTGTTGATGTTTGACTCCAGATTTGTTGATTTTTGACTCCAGATTTGTTGGTGTTTGACTCCAGATTTGATGGCGTTTGACTCCAGATTTGATGGCGTTCGACTCCAGATTTGATGGCGTTCGACTCCAGATTTGTTGGCGTTCGACTCCAGATTTGTTGGCGTTTGACTCCAGATTTACTAATGTTTGATTTCAGATTTGTTGGTGTTTGACTCCAGATTGGTTGGTATTTGACTCCAGATTTATTGATGTTTGACTCCAGATCTTTCTGGTGTTTGACTCCTGATTGGTTGGTGTTTGATTTCAGATTTGGTGATGTTTGACTCCAAATATATTGGTGTTTGACTCCAGATTTGTTGGTGTTTGACTCCAGATTTGTTGATGTTTGACTCCAGATTTGTTGATGTTTACTCCAGATGTGTTGATGTTTGATTTCAGATTTTCTGAGATTTGTCTCCAGTTTTGTTGGTGTTTGCCTCCAGATTGGTTGGTGTTTGACTCCTGATTGGTTGCTGTTTGACTCCAGATTGGTTGGTGTTTGACTCCAGATTGGTTGGTGTTTGACTCCAGATTTTCTAATGTTTGATTTCAGATTTGTTGGTGTTTTGACTTCAGATTTGTTGATGTTTGATTTCAGAATTTATAATGTTTGATTTCAGATTTGTTGATGGTTTAATCCAAATGTGTTGGTGTTTGACTCCACATTTGTTGGTGTTTGACTCCACATTTGTTGGTGTTTGACTCCAGTTTTGTTGGTGTTTGACTCCAGATTGGTTGGTGTTTGACTCTAGATTGGTTGGTGTTTGACTCCAGATTGGTTGGTGTTTGACTCTAGATTGGTTGGTGTTTGACTCCAGATTGGTTGGTGTTTGACTCCAGATTTTCTAATGTTTGATTTCAGATTTGTTGGTGTTTTGACTTCAGATTTGTTGATGTTTGATTTCAGATTTTATAATGTTTGATTTCAGATTTGTTGATGTTTTAATCCAAATGTGTTGGTGTTTGACTCCAGATTTGTTGGTGTTTGACTCCAGATATGTTGGTGTTTGACTCCAGATTTGTTGATTTTTACTCCAGATGTGTAGATGTTTGATTTCAGATTTTCTGATGTTTGGTTTCAGATTTGTTGGTGTTTGACTCCGGATTTGTTTGTGTTTGACTTTAGATTTGTTGATGTTTGATTTCACATTTTCTAATGTTTGATTTCAGATTTGACTACAGAATGGTTGGTGTTTGACTCCAGATTTGTTGGTGTTTGACTCCAGATTTGTTGGTGTTTGACTCCAGATTTGTTGGTGTTTGACTCCAGATCTTTTTGGTGTTTGACTCCAGATTTTCTAATGTTTGATTTCAGATTTGTTGGTGTTTTGACTTCAGATTTGTTGATGTTTGATTTCAGATTTGTTGATGTTTGATTTCAGATTTGTTGATGTTTTAATCCAAATGTGTTGGTGTTTGACTCCAGTTTTGTTGGTGTTTGACTCCAGATTGGTTGGTGTTTGACTCTAGATTGGTTGGTGTTTGACTCCAGATTGGTTGGTGTTTGACTCTAGATTGGTTGGTGTTTGACTCCAGATTGGTTGGTGTTTGACTCCAGATTTTCTAATGTTTGATTTCAGATTTGTTGATGTTTTAATCCAAATGTGTTGGTGTTTGACTCCAGATTTGTTGATTTTTACTCCAGATGTGTAGATGTTTGATTTCAGATTTTCTGATGTTTGGTTTCAGATTTGTTGATTTTTGACTCCAGATTTGTTGGTGTTTGACTCCGGATTTGTTTGTGTTTGACTTTAGATTTGTTGATGTTTGATTTCACATTTTCTAATGTTTGATTTCAGATTTGACTACAGAATGGTTGGTGTTTGACTCCAGATTTGTTGGTGTTTGACTCCAGATTTGTTGGTGTTTGACTCCAGATTTGTTGGTGTTTGACTCCAGATCTTTTTGGTGTTTGACTCCTGATTGGTTTGTGATGATTGCTCTTTGATTAGTATCACATTATTCTCAGAATAAATTTGTCGATGATCCCAGTTTAATCATTCTTGTGTATGGTCTTCCTGAGAAGTTTTTAGAAATTCCTTGTCTTTTCTGATGTTGCTGAGTTACCTGTCAGTGGGTGGAGACATCTGGTTAAACAGTTTCTGTCCCTCAGCTGTCTCAGGCTGGAGACCTGATTATTGAAGTTTACCTGGAGATGAAGATCCCAGACTGCTGCATTACTCTGAAGGTATGTAATCTATCAACACTGCTGCTGCTCAGGTGAGCCCTTTTACTTGACCTCAGGTATTATGTGTGCTCTTGGCCACCCAGGTGTCCCCCACCATGTCTGCCGAGGAGCTGACCAATCAGGTGCTGTACATGAGGAATGTTCCAGCTGGAGACAAAGACATCTGGATGACATTTGAAGCCATCGAGGATGGACAGCTAGGTGAGTGATGCAGCTACACCTGTACACCTGTCTGATCACTTGTGTGGAGCTCACTTGACACTCTGTTCTGTCTCAGAGCGTCCGTTACACCCCAAAGAGAAAGTTCTGGAGCAGGCGTTGCAGTGGTGTAAGATGGCCAACCCAAGCTCCGCCTACCTGCTGGTGAAGAGGGTTCCTCAGGGGGAGGGCATCACTATCCTCACCTGTAGGTCACGTTCCTTTACCACACCTAAACATACCCCTTGCTGCAGTGATACAATAAACTAGAAAGTCTTAGGAGAGTTTTAGTCATCTAGTTGAACCGTAGTCATGAAGATTCCTTCTAGTCCTAGCCGTCATTAACATAACTGTCTCTTAGACCCCAACCAAAACTGTTCTTGGAGGTTTCCAGGACCTTCCAGTCTGAAGGGGTTTTTTTTTACCTTTGTTGTATGGCTGTAGCTTCAAGTCTGCCAGATTTCATTCCAGTATGTCGGTCTGTCTGTCTGTCAGCCTACAGGAGCAACATCATGAAGATTGGTCTGCTCAGGTGTCGTGAGGAGCCTCCGAAGCTCCTTCAAGGGACCAAATTCCAGGAGAGAACATTCCAGATCCAAGACCACAAACTACTGCTGCTAAAGGACAAGCGGGTGAGTGGGCTTTCAGTCTGAACCAGTCTGAATTGCTACAACCAGAACCTGTGTGACCTGTTCCTGCTGGCCTGTGTTTCTGTTCAGAGTCTCAAACCAGAGAAAGAGTGGTCCCTAAAGTCCATGAAGATCTACATTGGCATTCGCAGGAAACTGAAGGCTCCGAGCAGGTGAAGCTGGACAGACCTCATCAATCCCTTACCCCTGATCCCCAGGGGTAAGGGATTGGGGTCATTTGTGAGGGTTGGGGGTCACACCACTGACCTCCAACACTTACCAATGACCCCAACCCTAACCACTGATCCCTGACTGCTTCAGCTGAGTTGATGTTGATTTTTTTACTATTGTGCTAGTCTCAGAAGGTCCCCCCTCAGACATTATTGTTTGTGTCTCCAGGTGGGGGTTTACCGTGATGTCAGAGAAACACCAGCTGTGAGTATCACCTGTGGGTGAGGGTAGGGTTATCTAATTGGTTCAGACTAAAGCAGAGAGAACACCAAGAGAACTTTCTCTTGTTCTCAGGAAGCTTCTGCTATCAGCTCCCTGCCGATATCATGACATCAGAACGATGTCACAGAGACATCACTCCTTTGCAGGGATTTCAGGAACCTCGTCAGCCTCATCTGCAGCATTCTGGTCTGAACTCCCTGAAGAACTATCTGACCTTTCTACCCAGAGGCAGGGCCGTCCCCTGATCCTGGTCTAAGGGAATCCATGTACCCAGATGCAGGACTGCAACCTGATCCTAGTCTGAGGGACTCTAAGCACTGCTTGTTTAGTTGTACATAAACATGATGTGGGGAGTTTTGTTTGGATCTTTGTTTTGTAGACAACTGTGGTCTTTGTCTTCAGGTTCCTGTGCTGCAGCAGTGAGGCAGAGCTTTGGGACTGGGTCACCAGCTTCCTAAAAGCACAGGTAGGTGTGTGTGTGTGTGTGTGTGGGGCGGGGGGGTGTCTGGACTCAAACCTAGGTCTAAAACCAGGACAAAAACCTTGGCTCAAACCTGCACTAAAATCTGGGCTCAAACCAGGACTCTAGGGTGGTCTAAAACTGGGACTAAAACCCTGGGGCCAAACCTGGATTAGAGTCAGGATGATTACACGAGAACTGGAGTCCTCATATGCGGGACACCTGCTTATCCTGTTGAGCTACTATATTATTATTATAATATTATTATATTCACACCTATATTTCATACAATAGAACGTCGAATTAAAACCAGACACAGACAATCAAATGTGGAAATGTTTTCTTGACTCTTGTAGACCACATTTCCGAGAGAACAGCCTCTAGTCTTGGTCTTAAATCTTGGTTTTGGTCTTGGCCTTGGTCTCGATTCTTGGTCTTAAATCTTGGTTTTGGTCTTGGCCTTAGTCTCGAGTCTTGGTCTTAAATCTTGGTTTTGGTCTTGGCCTTAGTCTCGAATCTTGGTCTTAAATCTTGGTTTTGGTCTTGGCCTTAGTCTTGAGTCTTGGTCACAAGGATTTTTTTCCTGGTATCTAGTCTTTCTCTCGAGTCTTGGTCTTAAATCTTGGTTTTGGTCTTGGCCTTAGTCTCGAGTCTTGTTCACAAGTCTTTGGTATCTAGTCTTTCTCTCGAGTCTTGGTCTTAAATCTTGGTTTTGGTCTTGGCCTTAGTCTCGAGTCTTGGTCACAAGGATTTTTTTCCAGGTATCTAGTCTTTCTCTCGAGTCTTGGTCTTAAATCTTGGTTTTGGTCTTGGCCTTAGTCTCGAGTCTTGTTCACAAATCTTTGGTCAGAAGTCTTTGGTATCTAGTCTTTCTCTCGAGTCTTGGTCTTAAATCTTGGTTTTGGTCTTGGCCTTGGTCTTGGTCTCGAGTCTTGTTCACAAGTCTTTGGTCAGAAGTCTTTGGTATCTAGTCTTTCTCTCGAGTCTTGGTCTTAAATCTTGGTTTTGGTCTTGGCCTTGGTCTCGAATCTTGGTCTTAAATCTTGGTTTTGGTCTTGGCCTTAGTCTCGAGTCTTGGTCACAAGGATTTTTTTTCTGGTATCTAGTCTTTCTCTCGAGTCTTGGTCTTAAATCTTGGTTTTGGTCTTGGCCTTGGTCTCGAATCTTGGTCTTAAATCTTGGTTTTGGTCTTGGCCTTAGTCTTGAGTCTTGGTCACAAGGATTTTTTTCCTGGTATCTAGTCTTTCTCTCGAGTCTTGGTCTTAAATCTTGGTTTTGGTCTTGGCCTTAGTCTCGAGTCTTGGTCACAAGGATTTTTTCCAGGTATCTAGTCTTTCTCTCGAGTCTTGGTCTTAAATCTTGGTTTTGGTCTTGGCCTTAGTCTCGAGTCTTGTTCACAAATCTTTGGTCAGAAGTCTTTGGTATCTAGTCTTTCTCTCGAGTCTTGGTCTTAAATCTTGGTTTTGGTCTTGGCCTTGGTCTTGGTCTCGAGTCTTGTTCACAAGTCTTTGGTCAGAAGTCTTTGGTATCTAGTCTTTCTCTCGAGTCTTGGTCTTAAATCTTGGTTTTGGTCTTGGCCTTGGTCTCGAATCTTGGTCTTAAATCTTGGTTTTGGTCTTGGCCTTAGTCTCGAGTCTTGGTCACAAGGATTTTTTTTCTAGTATCTAGTCTTTCTCTCGAGTCTTGGTCTTAAATCTTGGTTTTGGTCTTGGCCTTAGTCTCGAGTCTTGGTCACAAGGATTTTATTCCTGGTATCTAGTCTTTCTCTCGAGTCTTGGTCTTAAATCTTGGTTTTGGTCTTGGCCTTAGTCTCGAGTCTTGTTCACAAGTCTTTGGTCAGAAGTCTTTGGTATCTAGTCTTTCTCTCGAGTCTTGGTCTTAAATCTTGGTTTTGGTCTTGGCCTTGGTCTCGAATCTTGGTCTTAAATCTTGGTTTTGGTCTTGGCCTTAGTCTCGAGTGTTGGTCACAAGGATTTTTTTCCTGGTATCTAGTCTTTCTCTCGAGTCTTGGTCTTAAATCTTGGTTTTGGTCTTGGCCTTGGTCTCGAGTCTTGGTCTTAAATCTTGGTTTTGGTCTTGGCCTTAGTCTCGAGTCTTGGTCTTAAATCTTGGTTTTGGTCTTGGCCTTAGTCTCGAGTCTTGG
This sequence comes from Xenentodon cancila, assembly GCA_014839995.1. Classification (NCBI taxonomy): domain Eukaryota; kingdom Metazoa; phylum Chordata; class Actinopteri; order Beloniformes; family Belonidae; genus Xenentodon; species Xenentodon cancila. The sequence goes on from CM026205.1 coordinate 326,775, forward strand.
TCTTAAATCTTGGTTTTGGTCTTGGCCTTAGTCTCGAATCTTGGTCTTAAATCTTGGTTTTGGTCTTGGCCTTAGTCTTGAGTCTTGGTCACAAGGATTTTTTTCCTGGTATCTAGTCTTTCTCTCGAGTCTTGGTCTTAAATCTTGGTTTTGGTCTTGGCCTTGGTCTCGAGTCTTGGTCTTAAATCTTGGTTTTGGTCTTGGCCTTAGTCTCGAGTCTTGGTCACAAGGATTTTTTTCCTGGTATCTAGTCTTTCTCTCGAGTCTCGGTCTTAAATCTTGGTTTTGGTCTTGGCCTTGGTCTCGAATCTTGGTCTTAAATCTTGGTTTTGGTCTTGGCCTTAGTCTCGAGTCTTGGTCACAAGGATTTTTTTTCTGGTATCTAGTCTTTCTCTCGAGTCTTGGTCTTAAATCTTGGTTTTGGTCTTGGCCTTAGTCTCGAGTCTTGGTCACAAGGATTTTTTCCTGGTATCTAGTCTTTCTCTCGAGTCTTGGTCTTAAATCTTGGTTTTGGTCTTGGCCTTAGTCTCGAGTCTTGTTCACAAGTCTTTGGTCAGAAGTCTTTGGTATCTAGTCTTTCTCTCGAGTCTTGGTCTTAAATCTTGGTTTTGGTCTTGGCCTTGGTCTCGAATCTTGGTCTTAAATCTTGGTTTTGGTCTTGGCCTTAGTCTCGAGTCTTGGTCACAAGGACTTTTTTCCTGGTATCTAGTCTTTCTCTCGAGTCTTGGTCTTGGTTTTGGTCTTGGCCTTGGTCTCGAGTCTTAATCTTAATCTTGGTCTTAATCTTAATCTCAGTAAGAAGTCTTCATCTGGATTTTTGGTTTTGGTCTTGATTGGGTATCTTGATCTTAGTCTTAAATCTTGGCTTTGGTCTTGGTTTTACTGTTTTTAGTGCAGGTCTCAGTCTCGGTCCGTAGCCTCACCTGTGTCCTACAGTTCTATGGAGATAGAAGTCGGTTCTGGTTCTGTTTCAGAACAATGACCCAGGTCCTCCAGTGCTGCGCCGCCACTCCTCCTCCGACATCTCCAAGCAGAAGTTCGGCACCATGCCACTGGTTCCCATCAGAGGAGACGAGAGCAACAGCAGCATGCTGTCAGCCAATCAGACGCTGGTCAGTGTGACATCACTGAGATCATGTGACCAATTTGTGTCTGGGTGACTGACAGCTTTTTTTCTCTCCAGAGGAAACTTCATGACAGACGGACGCTCTCCATGTACTTTGTGAGTATTTTGGCTTTAGCGACTTCTAGTTGGAGCTCTGGTACTGGATCTGCAGAATGAATGCTTTCTGTGTCCTCAGCCCATGAAGGTCCAGCAGGACTCATTTGAGGAGCGCTCCGAGTCCCTAGACCTCCCTGAGCCACTCTACGAGGAGGTTGGAGACTTCGGCCTACAGGTTCTAAAGTCTCTGCAGACCAGCTTTCTGTCTAGCTGCGCCGCAGAGACCCAGGAGGTCCTGGACAAGCTGCCGCCCTGCCTGCCACCACTGGAAACCAATCAAACAGACGGCACCTTCGTCGCGGAAGTGGACTGGACGGAGGCGCAGGAGCAAAGCAGCGGTGGAGGAGAAGCCAGAGGAGGAGCAAAGGGCCATCTTCAGCTGACAGGGAGGAGCCAGCTGCAAGGAGCCTGCACGCCATCACAGGAGCTGCTCCTGCAGGAGCTGTCGTCTGCCTTCAGCAAGAACTCTGAGGAGGAGGAGAGAGAGGGGCAAGGGGAGGGACTTTATGATGTCTGAAGAGGAGGTGAAGACCACACTTCTACCATGTCTCTTCCAGTCTGGACTCCAGCTGCTCCAGAACTTTCTGTTACGTCAGGTAACATGTTTCAGTGTGAACTTTACTGGTTCCAGTATGTGTGTAGGAGGTTCAGTCAAGGAGCGGGCGAGATAATAACTGTGCACGGAGAAGCAGCGACCAACTACGAGGAGTCATGAACATCGTTTTAACCACACCAGGACCATAGCAGGACCATTTCCTCGTGCAGCGCCTCCACGGCTGCTGATTGTCAGTGATCACGAGGCGCGCCTGCCACAACGGTCATGTGACAGGAAGTATTTTATCTTATCTGATTGTGTTCATCGGACAAAAAGTCGAAGACTGGATGGATGTTTGTTGAACATCCATTGTGATCATGTGACTGATCTTCAGAGCTGACGTCACCTCATCAGCTTGTGATGAGATTCTGCAGGTTCTGCAGGTTCTCAGGCTTCCTTTAGCTAAAACATCAGAACATCAGCAAGACTGCTCTACTGCAACAACATGGAAGAAAGGAAGAAGACTCCTCCTCGTGTTACTGCTCTGCTCGTGTGCTTTTGTGTCTCTCATCAATAAAAACATTTATGAAGTCAAATGTGTTCTAGTGTTTCTGTGGAAGTTACTTCCTGCAGCGGACATTCACGTTGACACGATCAGGTTCTCAGGAGTCCTGGGACTTTTCCAACCGCTGGACTGGTGGACCGTTCTGCTGCATCAGTGCAGCTGCTGCGTCCAGTCAGTTCCTGCACAAACCGCTTTATTCCAGGTGAACGTCGGAGTCCATAAACACCACCTGTTTATCCCATATATGGATGCGCGTGTGTGTGTGTGTGCATGTGTGTGTGTAATAGATGCATGGAAACTCGTAATACAGAGTGCAGGTTTAGTTCCTAGAAAATCCAGGTATAGATCTGGAGGACGGGTCTTCTGCTATCAGGAACCATCACTATGGACCCAACTGGAAGTGGTGGCCTAGTGGTTACAGTGGTGGGCTTGGGCGTGGAGGACCCAATGGTCCACCATGGTAAATCACTGGGGGCCCCTGAGCAAGGCCTTTAACTACCAATTGCTCCCCGGGCGCTGGTTCTAGCAGCCCCACTGCTCACTGGTGAAACTAGTTGATGGGTTAAAAGCAATTTCGGTTTTATGTATCGTACGTACATCGTGTGCCCCAGCCTAAGATGTACATACTGACAAGAATGGATAAAAAAAAAATTAAACTTCCAGTTTGGGTGAAGGAGGCTGACACCACCTCCACCTTTACAACCAAACTTCCAACATTTGTGTTCAGTAAAACATCTAGTTGGTGTAAACTTTAGTGTGTCAGGACCAGTAGTCACAGCTGCAGCTGCAGGACCAGACTAGAGCAGCTGGTCTTCAACACAGCTTCATCTGGATCTGCTGCTGTAGACCTGCTGCAGGGGGACACCAACATGATCCACTGACCTGCAGTCCCACCTCTGACCACCTCAGAGTCTGCTGTCTACACCTGTTTAGATAGTGGTCTCTGTAGTCCACCAACTAACCAGGTACCAGTCTGGTGGACAGAAAACTCTCAGTTCTCCAGTTAACAGATGATTATACTGATGGATCTGGTCTTTGGTACCTTTGACGGTGTGTCTGTGTCTCTTCTCTCTACTTCCTGTTCTACCTGCTGGTCTTCAGCAGGAGGGTCCCCCCTTATGATCCAGGTCCTGGTCCAGGTTTCTTCCCCCTTATGATCCAGGTCCTGATCCAGGTTTCTTCCCCCTTATGATCCAGGTCCTGATCCAGGTTTCTTCCCCCTTATGATCCAGGTCCTGGTCCAGGTTTCTACCCCCTTATGATCCAGGTCCTGGTCCAGGTTTCTTCCCCCTTATGATCCAGGTCCTGATCCAGGTTTCTTCACTCTTAAAGATGAGTTTTTACCTGCTGTTGTTTATGTAATGATTGATCGGGGTCATGTTCTGATCTCTGGAGAGATCCTGGAGACAAGTTGGACCGTAACAGACGCTGTATAAATCTAATGTATTTCAACTGCATTAAAACGTGATTCACAGCAGCTTCAGCCGGTCAACGAGCTGCGATTCTTCCTCCACAGCAGCAGGGGGGGCAGCAGCTGGTCCCGGTCTCACAGTCTTTTCAGTCAGACGTTTCTGTACTGGTAGGCAGCATGTTGTCTACCTTAAAGGAGAAAATCGGTGAGGTTCTGGTCCCGGGAGATGAGTTTGACTTCGAGACCGAGGACACCATTTCTTTGACGGAGAGTGTGAAGCCGGAGCGGGCGGTGTGTGGGCCTGGGCTGCGGCGCAGCGGTGACCGGCTGGTGGTGTGTAAGAGCGGCATGCTGAGACACAAACCACCGCACACGTTCTGGATCGAGTCCCAGCAGAAGAGGGTAAGTACGGAACCGCTCACTGGACCCCGCACGGCCGCCAGATGTGTATGTATGTGTGTATATGTATATAATTTGAGATGGAGCTCCTGGCTGTGAAGATCTCCAACCTGGGTGGAGTTGGGAGCGGCAGCTGCGTGAAGACTGGCCGCCTGAGAGGACCTTGGGATGGGGAGGACGCTGCAGCATGACCCGCCGCTGCTCACCGTGAAGAACGATACACGATTTAACGTTTTAATCTCCAAACATCTTCAATAATACCTCAAAAAAGTCGCTAGCTTTACTGCAACTCGCCTTTTGGAAAGTAACAATCAAAAAAGAAAAGTCAGTAAATATAGCGACACCACGTCCAGGACGTTCATTCATCAATAATCGGACAACTTTTTTCCCTCTTTTCTTCTTCTTAGTTGATCGGTTCAGGACTGACCACACCCCTGTGTAAAACCACGCCCCTTCATTTGAATATAACATGATATTTAGTCTTGAAAAATAAAAGTGGTTAAAGTTAATAAAATAAAAGCTTCATTGAATATTTAAGTATTAAGTGAATTTTGAATGAAACAGCGTTCCATACTCTGAAGACCATTGCTGATGTCTTCCCCTTTGCTTTGTGTTAACTCGCATGCACGCTCCAGACCAGCATTTATTTTAATGACAACTGCAGACGATGATCAGCAGGTCCTGACTGAAACTGGGCCTGTTAAATCCCGGGAGGCAGTAAGGTTTCCAATGATCACACTGCCAGCAGTGCATGCTGGGAGCTGACTGTGTTCTTGTGTTCAACAGTACGTTCCTGCTAAAGGAGAGGCGGTCATCGGCATCGTGACGGCCAAGTCTGGAGACGTGTTCAAGGTGGACGTGGGGGGCAGCGAGCTGGCGTCTCTGTCCTACCTGGCATTCGAGGGTGCCACCAAGAGGAACAGACCTAACGTCCAGGTGAGTCCAGGTGCACCTGAAGGGTGGTTTCTGTCCCGCTGAAGGGAAGCTCCTCCACCGGTTTGACTGCATGACAGTAAAGTTGGACGTTTCTTTGAGTTTGGTTCAGAGCAATTGCTCAGGTCATGTCTGATGCCCCTCCCTCCGTCACCTGTACAGGTAGGGGACCTGGTATTCGCTCAGTTCATTGTAGCCAACAAGGACATGGAGCCGGAGCTAGTGTGTGTGGATGGGGCGGGCCGAGCCAATGGAATGGGAGTGTTTGGGGGCGGGGGCCTGCTCTTTAAGGTGTCCCTGGGACTCATCAGAAGGTAACTCACCTGACAATGCACCACTGACCTTTCGGCTTACCTGCATGACTACTTCCTTAAAAACCTGGTCCTCTCCCTGCCCCCTCCCCCAGGCTGCTGGCCCCCCACAGCGAGGTCCGGTCGGACCTGGAGCGTCTGTTCCCCTGTGAGCTGGTGGTGGGTGTGAATGGCCGGATCTGGGTCCGCTCGTCCAGCATCCAGCAGACCCTGATCATCGCAAACCTGCTGCAGAGTTGCGACACCATGACGACGGTGCAGAGGCAGCAGCTGTTCAGGAGGGTGCAGCAGGGGGCGCTGTAGACTTTCGGGGATGTCACTATTCTCCAGTGTGAGGCTGTTGCCTCGGGTCAGGAACCTCCAGACTCAAATGAACCAAAGTCTCCTAACATCACCGGTCAATCTGCCGGTGATTAATTATGCCGGTTGTGTTCCAGAGAGAAGTGACGGAGCAGACAAAGTGCTGTTCTGAAGTTGAAATAAAGAGCGTTATGTTTGTATGACCTTGATTCCTGACGTTGATCCTCAAAACGCATCCTTCCTGTTGATAGATTAGGCTTCCATAGTAACGTACTGCTGGACTCGGACACCACATGCATTAGTGAGGTCATCAGTGGGAGGTTCTTTGTCAGGCTGAACAGAGGCATACGGGTCATTGCGTACAGAGACTCCTTCAGGACCTCAGACCATTGTCAGAGCCCGGCGGGACCAGAGACCAACAAGACTGCTGTCAGAGACAAATGTCACGTCTCTAAACACAGTGATGCTGTCATGTTTTCTGCGCGGTGATGTCTTGCTTCTTGCAGGTAAAACCGTTTTAAACCTTGTTGCACACTCCCATGTGTATGCATCTGCTGGACTCCAGGTCATGGAGTCCAGCAGATGCATACACATGGGAGGGGCATAGACGTAGCCAGTAAACAGACGTCTGGGAAGTTCTGACTGCAGCTTTAAGATTCGTAAGAAACATCAGCAGTATCACATCTGTTGTCTTCATACACAAAAATAAAATGTTGAACTTGCACTGTCCTTTAATAAACAAATATGAGCAAACGCCTAAATCCAGGTGTTTGTTGGGGAGGGGGAGGAGTCAGATGGTGCCTCGACCCCAGGTGGCATCGAGGTGTTCCTCCAGCAAGTGGATTCCACTTGCTGGAGGAACACCTCGATGCCACCTGGGGTCATGAGTCAGCTTGACACTTTCACCCAATATGTCCTCTTAGTTGGGTCCAAGTCAGCCATTCCACTTTCTGGAAGCGGAGGTAAAGCGGAGAGTTGGCGGTGTACAGTACAACCTCTTGTTTGGGCTGAACACAAACCTTGGGGACTTGCGTGTAACCCACACTACTGTCTGCTGGTGAGAACGCGGCCTTCTGGCTATAAATCACCACTTTCTCCAGGCTCTCTGGCCTGGTAGGTTAGTGTCGACTGGTAGTCCCTGTGGCTCCAGGTTCAGAGCCATGGAGCAGAGGGGGCTAGGAGAAATTCATCAAAGACCCGATGTTTCAGACCATAAATGAGGTAAAAACAGCTCCAGAATGTTACAAATGGAAGTTCTAAAGATGTTCCTCTACTAGGTCTACACTCTAGAGAAAATCTAAGAGGTACCGGCTTCTTCTCTGGTTTCAGACGAACCCCATTATTTTCAACTTCTTTCATTTTTTGTTGTTTTGTGTCGTCAGTTGTTATGGAGTCTTGGCACAGTTCTTTGTTTTTAGGTTGTTTCTTTTCTGCAAAGTGCTGAAATGTGCTGCTGAAACAGAATAAGAAATGAGCTAAGTGTTTCTTGAGAACGCGTCACGCTGCAGGGCCTCAGACGAGCAGACGTCCTTCTTCTATCTTCTGAGTCCCAAACGGTTCCTCTCACTGAACCGATGAATCCGAGTCTCCAGCAACATGTGAAAACTATCAAGTCTGTCGATCAGTTCCTGTTCCTCCGCCTTGGTTCTGTATGTTGGCGACTGCGGGTGGTGGCTGCCCGTGTTTCCTCTATCCACCTTCTCTCCCGTCTCACCACCTAGCCTAGCCCCCCCGGCCCAGTGCTGGTCAGCCTTGGGAGTCCGGTGTCACTGCTGTGCGGCCCGGATGTGTGGCATTGCGCCGACATTGGTGGACCATTCCTGCTTGGCGGTAGCACGTCACGTTGGGTTGCCGGGGGATCCGGGGGCATCTCGCACCCATGTCTTCCTAGGCTTGTCAGGTGGTTTGACTTGGAAGGGGATGTGGGGCCGGCGGCCGCCTGTTCCTCTGCCCCGCTCTGCTGGTTGGGTTGACTGCGGCCGCTTCTTGGGGGGGCATGGGTTGGCCTAGGGGCAGGAGAGCATGGGGGCGATGACCGGTGTAGGTCGTGTGTGTGTGTGTGTGTATTGATGTACAAATTACTTATTGTGTTTCTCTGCTTACAATGTTTATGAATGTGTATTAGATAACTGCATATATGTCTCCTTATCCCTATATATATATGAACATGCATGAGTACTTAAATACTTTGAAGCATATTATTACATAGATAATTTTTTAAAAACTGCCCCTCCACCCTCACAAACTCAGGTATGTAGTAGAGAATAGAAAGCTCCTCCCCCTTTTCTCTGTCTTCTTTTTTATTAACACCTTATTGTCTTGTGTCCACTTCTATCCTTTAAACACCACATTACTACCTTTTCTTTTTTTCTTTTTTCCTTCTTAACACACATTAAAACACAGACACCAGACTGCACCACCACTGTCTCGCTTCTCTCTCTCTTTCTCTTTCTATTTCTGGTCTGATCACATACCACACCCCGTGATTTTAGTCTGTCGATCTGAACCAAACAACTGCTTCGGAGGGGGCGAGACGTTGTCCTGTCCCTGAACACCTGCACAGACACCTGCACATTTGATTGACAGATGTGAAACGACCAACCGATAACTTCTGAGTTTTGTGTCATAAAAACGAACCAACACATCTACAGTCTGGTACAAGTTTGGACTCCATAATTTCACATCCATGACAACTGTACGCAGGAATTTTGATTAACGTCTTCAGGTAAAATTATATTCAACAACTCATTTATGTCTTAATTAGGAGCATTTGATTGGCAGCTGCTACAGCCAATATCTAGCCGTCATCACTACTTACTTTGACCCGTCTTGACCTCTGAACTTTGCAAGACAGAACATTATCATTCTGATTTTAAAGAGAACATGTGTTGCTGTGCTGAAACAGCTAAAGCAGGAGGTCCACTTGTAAATCTTCTGGTTGATACAGTTTATGGTGCCGACCGGTTTGGACCGCAAGTTTAACTAAGAACAAAAGACAGAAACTCTTAGTTCCATTTATCATCACACTCCTACAGTAGTCCCCCCCCCCAGTCCCACTAGGAGTCCCACTAGGAGTCCCACTAGTCCCCGAGGAGTTTCATCAGGAGTCCCACTAGTCCCCCCAGTCCCACTAGGAGTCCCACTAGTCCCCGAGGAGTTTCATCAGGAGTCCCACTAGTCCCCCCAGTCCCACTAGGAGTCCCACTAGTCCCCCCAGGAGTCCCACTAGGAGTCCCACTAGTCCCCAAGGAGTCTCATCAGGAGTCCCACTAGTCCCCCCAGTCCCACTAGGAGTCCCACTAGGAGTCCCACTAGTCCCCGAGGAGTTTCATCAGGAGTCCCACTAGTCCCCCCAGTCCCACTAGGAGTCCCACTAGTCCCCCCAGGAGTCCCACTAGGAGTCCCACTAGTCCCCAAGGAGTCTCATCAGGAGTCCCACTAGTCCCCCCAGTCCCACTAGGAGTCCCACTAGGAGTCCCACTAGTCCCCAAGGAGTTTCATCAGGAGTCCCACTAGTCCCCCCAGTCCCACTAGGAGTCCCACTAGTCCCCAAGGAGTTTCATCAGGAGTCCCACTAGTCCCCCCAGTCCCACTAGGAGTCCCACTAGTCCCCAAGGAGTCTCATCAGGAGTCCCACTAGTCCCCCCAGGAGTCCCACTAGTCCCCCCAGGAGTCCCCCCAGGAGTCCCACTAGGAGTCCCACTAGTCCCCAAGGAGTCTCATCAGGAGTCCCACTAGTCCCCCCAGTCCCACTAGGAGTTCCACTAGTCCCACCAGGAGTCCTACTGTTCCCCCTAGTCCCCAAGGAGTCCCAGCAGTTCCAGCTCTCACTGGTTGACTTTAAGGCACATTATAGGTGATTCTTCCACAGTTTTTGTCTGCAGAGACCAACATGTCAAAGTTCAGCACACTGATCGATATCCATCAAGGAGACAAGCTGGTCCAGTTGGGACCTCATTTACAGATCATCATCAAGTCTTTGGTACCGACAGCTGCGATAAGGACACTTGGTGACAATCAATTACAATCCTGACAATCGATTCATCGATTTGCTGGGTTTTTGGTGATTAAACAAGCAGCTTTCAAAAAAGGATCAGCACATTCATCAATAATCACGGGTAATCAATCAGGAGCTGGTTACATTTGGTTTAAAGCTGATCAAGTTCAGCTGAGACCATCATCTATTACTGCTTCAGAAGAAGAAAGAATCAGAGACATTGATCACAACTGATTATCAGTTTGCAACACACACACACACACACACACACACACACACACACACACACACACACACACACACACACACACACACACACACACACACACACACACACACACACACACAGGCTGCAGCTCAGACCTGGTCCTGCACCTAAACTATTTCCACAGATTCAAAATCCCCGTTCTGATCTGGTTCTAATCTGATTTGGTTCTGAGCAAGCTGACTGCCTGGTTTCAGTTTGCTCATCGTTGTTTACTCTGACATCATCACCTCCATAAAGATCCACTTGCTAGTCTGGTTCCAGAACCACTTGGGTCTGTGGGAGATGTACAATAAAGTTTGTGAAAAACTGGTAAAAACACGTTTCTAAAAATAGTCTCAGTGATGTCATGTGATCAACTTCTGAGCCTCAATGGTCAGAGGGGCGGGGCTTGGTGTACCGGCCCTGGTCCTGAAGCGATCCAGGTTCTGAAGTAGGACAATCAAGTCCAGAACCTGGATAAGAACAACAACCTGGACCAAAACCTAAACAAGGAACACCATAAGAACAAGTGTCCAGAACCTTAAACTAGACTAGGACCTGAATTAGGACAAAGACAAGTACAAAGACTTGGACGGAACCAGGACTCAGGTATACTGTGAGATGGAAGCTTAAAAAGGTTTTTTAAAAGCTGGATCACAGAGAGAACTCAAACATGGCTAGCCAGGCCTCAGAAACACAAACCAGGAAGCTGCTGGTCCAGGCCTGCAGCTTCCGACCAGAACAGGACCAAAGCCAAATCTGAACCCAGCCTGTCTGTTACCCATAACCCTCCACCAGTTAAGTCCCAACCATGTGACCCTGCAGTGCAGCTTTCATCTGCCCTGTTTTTCAAAATAAAAGCCTCTTTAGGAAGGGGCTGGTCCGGTTTTATTTGATCCGGTCCAGTATGTCTGTCCCTCAGATTTTAAGAGCATTTGTGCAAAAACAAGGAAAGTGACAAAACAGCAGAGTCCAGCAGGTCTGGTCCGAGTGACCAGAACCAGAACGTAAAGCTTCAAGTGACAGAAGCAGCTTTGGTTTTTGCTGCACCAGTCTGGTTCCCATCCCCAGTGCCTCAAAGTTCCCCAGGTTCCCCCACAGCCCCTCAGGGCTTCCCCACATCCACTGTGATCTTGGTGTACAGGTCCAGCTTCTCCAGGCTCACCACCTTGTAGCTCAGTGAGTTGATGCCATCGGAGTTCATCGTCTCTCTGGTGTGAGTAATCCGGTCGAACCTGGAATCAGAACAAGCAGAACCATCAGAACTGGCAGGCTCCGTCTCAAACCTCAGACTGGGCGTTTCCGTGAATGACTTGGTGGCTGTGGGCTGGCCTAGTCCTGTAGAACCGGTGTGACCTGTGTGAGCCATGCGAGCATGGAAAACGATACCTCTGAGGGTTGGGCTCATTCTGTTTGTCCCGGTTATGGCGAATCATCCGGCACTTTCCCACCTCTCCGCTGGGTCTGGAGATGGACATGCCTTTAAAGACCAGCCTGCAAACACAGCAGCAGATGATGAGCTCTGACAAGGTGAACCTGAAAACCACAGAACCACAACCCGTTTGGACCCGAGGCCCAGTTTAAAACCTGGAACAGAGGTCCATCTTCACCTTTGAATGAGAAACAGGTTCTAACAGTAGACTGGGAGGTAGAACCTTCAGGAATCAGGTTCCTCTCCTCTAGAACCAGCTACCAGTTTGTGTTCAGGAAGCAGACACCGGCTCTACCTTTAAGATGAAGACTGAAACCTTCCTTTTTGATAAAGTTCATAGTTGGGGATGGATCAGGGGACCTTAACATCCCTTAGTCTTGCTGCTATAGACCTGGACTGCTGGGAGACCTCCCATGATGCACCTCTCCTCCCTCTGTTCTCTTCTACTCCAACTTTATCAATGACACTGGTGTTGCTGTCATGATCCTGTGTTCCCTCTTCCCAGCAGATGTTCCTGACCTGTTATTCTTGTCCTCTCAACCGGCCCAGGTGGATGCTGGCCCTTCCTGGGTCTGGTTGTGTCAGAGGGGACTTTTTCTTCCCACAGTCGCCTGGTGCTGGTTCAGGACAGGGGTTGGATCCAAGAAAGGTTTGGATGGTCTGTTGGTTTTATTATTATATTAACTATATTCATATTCATTGGACTAATCTGGAACGAGTTGAACTTTATTGAAGTACCTTCAGATGACGTTTGTCGTGATGTATCGCTAAAGAAATATAGCACAACTGAATCATGTTCTGGTCTCTGGAAAGCGCCTAGAGATAACTTGTGTTGTAATAGACGCTATATAAATAAAACTGAATTGAATCGAAGCTCAGATGTGCTCTCTGCTGGCGAATGGTTTCAAACCTTCGGTTCTCCGTTCTTGTACGTTTGTCTGCAGGTCCTGCTCCCCTTTACAATTTTATTTTAAACTAATCTCCTCATGTTCTCATCTGTCGGGGTGCACAGCTACCTGTGTTCTGTGGCCCGTTAGTTGAGCCGCTTGCTGAAAGTGCTGCGTTGAGGAATAAACACGGGTACCTGTTGTAGATGTCGTCATCCTCGCCGCCCCAGCCCCAGTAGTTGTTGGGGAACCCGTTGATCTTCAGAAACTGGTCTTTGCTTAGTGAGGACACACCCCCAAAGTACTGGTTGTAGGGTAACCTGCAGGAGGACATGGAGATCTTAAGCTGTACCTCTGCCCTCAGCACACTGATCAGAGACAGCATCTCCATGGAAACTGATCCCAACCAATTACTCAGGCAGCGTTCAGACCAAGACCAAGTGCAGGTCCAGGTCAATACAACATTCATTAAAACAGGACACAAGGTCTTCAAGCTGTCAGGAAGCTTAGGGTTGGGAAGTGGATCTCATTGAACGCCTTTAAGAGGAAGGTGAAGGACGTGGAGGCAGACACATCTGGATGCAGATGCTTTGATTGAATTTTAATGTTGGATGTTTTTGGTAAATAGCTGTTGTTTAAATTCTGGCATGTTTTTTTTTCCCACATATGAACTTGTATCATGTTGTGTGACTGTTTCTACGTATGTCAGAAACTCTGTTTACTGCTGCTGTCTTGGCCAGGACACTCTTGAAAAGGAGATTTTTTAACTCACTGAGGTTTTCCTGGTTAAATAAAGGTGAAACAAGAAATGAAACTGCAGTGTGTGTTAGCACGTGTTAACAGGAAGTGACGGCATCCTGCTGCGTCAGGACACGCCTTCCTGCGAGGGATCTCCATCGCCCGACAGGAAGCAGAACCCCACTGAAGTCTGGACCGAGTGTAAAACGTAAATAAATCCAGAATATGAAGACTTTCCAGTCTCAAAGCCAGACTTCATTTACAGTAGAACATGAAAACAAACCAGCTGGTGAAAAGCACGATCTCAGTCTGAATCTAATGACTGCAACACATCTGTGAAATATTGACACACTGACCACAGCTCGGATCATCTACCACTAATTATGTTCAACAGCAGCAGTGGGTGAACGTCTGAGTAGAAAAGAGTCATCTCAGTGAGGCACAGTCTCTCAGAAGATGGAGAGAATCTGGAGAAATCTCTGTAGGCCAGGGACAAGGCTGAACAGTTGCACATTTCATCAGCTCGAACATGCAGTGTTCAGATTTTATCCAGAACCACCACAGTGAGTGCAGATGTTGCCTTACCTGAAGCCAAACTTGTCCATGGACACAGACAGGTGTCTGGGCTGGCTGAAGCACCTGTACGTGTTGCGGTCGTCCATTGGGATGAGGTCCACGTCGCTGAAGACGAAGCAGTCGTAGTCATACTCCTTCAGAGCCTCCATGTAGCCCACGTTCAGCAGCTTAGCTCGGTTGAAAATTTCATCTCCATCCTGAAACACAGGTGCACATACGTGTCGGGTTCTGGTTGTTTTTTGTATTTCTGAGCTTTTATGTCAGAGTGGTGATCCTCACACAGTTGCAATCTATAGCAGGGGTCTCAACTCCAGTCCTGGAGGGCCAGAGTCCTGCATGTTTTAGATGTTTCCTGATTCAACACTCCCTGGTACAAGCGTCTGCCGCATTGGCAGATGTGTGCAGACCTTGAAGACCAGCTGATGATCCATCCATCTGAATCAGGGGAGCTGAAGCAGGGAGACATCTACAACATATAGGGCAGCGGCCTTTGAGGTCCAGAGTTGGAGACCCCAGATCTATGGATTCTTTACCACCCTACCAGGCAGGTATGCTCGATAGGGTGTTTGCTTCAGCAGCCACTCAGTCCCATCAGACCAGCTGAACTGGTCCAGACTGGGTGATCTGAGTCCCTGAGATATGTTAACCTTTACAGAGACAGCCTGGCAGACTGAGAAGCACACCTAAACAGGTAGAAGCTGCAGTGCGACGGCTGATCACAATGTTGCAGGGATGTGAACAAAAAACTTGGTCACATGACCAGCTATCAGCCAATCACAGGAGCTCTTGGACTCTGAAGCTCTTTTAGGTGTGGCAGCACACCTGAGCAAATGGGTGAACTGACACTAGATCAATCGACTGATCCAGTGTGATGGTTCACTGTCAGAACATATCCAGGCCAGAGACGCTACATTGTCCAGAAGGACCCTGAACGCAGCACAAGTCGGAACTTTTGACTTTCATTCATCAGCGTTTCTAATGCTTTTGTGTTTCCTCTCTTCCGATATCTTAATCTTATCTACATTCTAGATTTTTGTTCATTTAGTTTTAGTCTATAAAGCACTCTGAGCTGTAAAAAAAAAAAAAAAAAAATGTAAATGTGTTACAGAGATAAACGTACCTGAATAGTGATGTAATGATAACACGTTATGATATAAACCAAGATCATTTAAATAAGTTTAGCACAAACAGTAAGGACATTAGTGTTTGGTAGTTTATTTCTTTGTTGTAACAATCCTTCTTGTGAGTAAATCTTGTACTGTTAGAAAGCCTGTTTATTTCCCTTTTAAATGGTGCCATTTTTTTTTCATTACCATTCTGACAAGATGGACATCGTGCACACGATGTATGTACAATACACACTGAGATTGGACCTCTGCTTTTAACCAGCACTAGTGAGCAGTGGGCTGCTAGCATCAGCGCCCGGGGAGCAATTGGGAGTGAAGGGTGATTTACCATTGTTGCCAGCCCTGGGCTTGAACCTGGGTCCTCCACTGTAACCACTAGGCCAACACTCCCATTACACTCATTTGTAATGGAACATGCATTTGTGGGAGGAGCAGCAGAGCTGAGGATGGGGGTTGGACCCATGAAACCTTTGCTGATGTCAAACAACTTTGGCTCTTGCTTGGTTGTTGGTGAGTTGGATGATTGAAGTTTGAAAAAACACATATTGGTAATTTAACAAAGGAGCCATTTCAAGACAACAGGATCTTAGTAGTGTGTAGAGGAACCAAACACAGCCACAAAAGCCCGCCACCTCGTCCTCATGCCGGTCGCCGCCGCCACCTCGTCCTCATGCCGGTCGCCGCCGCCACCTCGTCCTCATGCCGGTCGCCGCCGCCGCCACCTCGTCCTCATGCCGGTCGCCGCCGCCGCCACCTCGTCCTCATGCCGGTCGCCGCCGCCGCCACCTCGTCCTCATGCCGGTCGCCGCCGCCGCCACCTCGTCCTCATGCCGGTCGCCGCCGCCGCCACCTCGTCCTCATGCCGGTCGCCGCCGCCGCCACCTCGTCCTCATGCCGGTCGCCGCCGCCACCTCGTCCTCATGCCGGTCAGCCACCTGGTCCCACTGCTCTGGAACTGCCTTGTCCCGAGTCAACCAACATGGTTGTGTTGGTCACTGGCACAAACAGCACCAAGCTGATCCCACAAGTTCAACGGGGTTGAGGTCAGGACTGCTGGCAGGTCAACCCATCCTCTGCACTCGAAATTCTGGAGGCGGTCTCTGATAAACCCACTGTGTGGTGGCGAAGGTTGGAGGATAGAGTTGGGTCCCAGACTGTGGATATATGGGATTGCCACTGGTAGCAGAATTTCATCTCAACATCATGCATTGAGATTGTCTCCAATGACGATGAGCCTCGTTTTTCCAGTGAGGCAGGTTCTGCCCCACACCATCACACTGCCTCCACCAGAAGATGTTCCTCTATTCAATTCAAAGATTAAATTCAGTCTTTATTTCAAACATGACAAAGTAACAGACATGCTTGAACAGACTTAACCAGAAACAGAGAGACAGTTTTGTAGCACCAGCATCTTCACATATGGACTCCTGCCCCTGAAACTTAACAGTTTTCAGATGGACCGTTATTATTTCTGTGGTTTAAGATATCCAAAATTCTTGACATACTTGACATACAGAAGTTACACATATTAATAGTAATAATTTTACACAGTATAACTATATATTGTGGTTTACCTGAGTGTAAATTAGCAGATACCCGAGTTACATCTGTACAGAAATACATTCATTTACCATGTGAATTTATATCCTCCCTCGTACAATCTTATTCATTACAAACGTTTCTATATGCATTATAGTACGCATATACATCTATACTTATATATACTTATACCTGATTGGCCAGCACAAGACAATGCACCAACAACAGTACCCAGGCCCCCTACGGCAACACCTGAGAGCCAGCCAACGAGACCTCCCCAGCACAGAACAGGAGCCCTCCTATGAGCGGGTTGGGGGTGCCCACCCAACCCAGGGGGCATAGGGAATCCCTCGCCAGGTAGCAGAGATACCTATCAGTGCAGCTTCTGGTACCAGAAGCTCAAAACAAGAGTCAACAGCAAAATAAGTGGTCTGACATCAGCAGGGAAGGTTTGGTAAAAAGGTTTCATGGGCCCAACCCCCATACTCTGCTCTGCTCCTCCCACAAATGCATGTTGCTTACAAATGTAGCGCCATTTAAAAGGGAAATAAACAGGCTTTCTAACAGTATACGGTCCCCCTTCCTGAAGGTCCACATGTCCAGTTCAGACTATAGGATGTAGTGGTCAGTAAACCTGTCCGAGTTTGGAGAGAGCAAAGTGAAGACGGTCCACTTCCTGTTTGTGTCAAAGATGCTCAGAGAGGTTTATAATGAGCTGAGAGCGTCTCACCTGAAGCTGCACACACCTGTCTGCTCAGGTGTTCAGGTGGATCAAACACAGAAACAAGCAGCCAGCAGGACATGAGAAGAAAGAATCACCATGGTGATGAGCCAGAGCGAGGCGGGCCTCAGCGGCTCCACGAACACAGCCATTGGTCAGAAACACCTGACATGCAGAGGAGCGGGAGGAAGAGGAGGAGGGAGATGAGCGTGAGGAGGAAGAGAGATGAGTGGGAAGAGGAAGAGAAGGAAGAGGAGAAGTGGGAGGAAAAGAAAGGTGATCAGGAAGAGCAAGAGGAGGAGAAGGAGTGTGAGGAGGAAGATGAGCCTGAGGAGGAAGAGAGAGATGAGCGGGAAGAGGAGGAGAAGGAGCATCAGGAGGAAGAGAGAGATGAGCAGGAAGAGGAGGAGAAGGAGCATCAGGAGGAAGAGAGAGATGAGCAGGGAGAGGAAGAGGAGGAGAAGAAGCATGAGGAGGAAGAGAGAGATGAGCAGGAAGAGGAAGAGGAGGAGTGGGAGCATGAGGAGGAAGAGAGAGATGAGCAGGAAGAGGAAGAGGAGGAGTGGGAGCATGAGGAGGAAGAGAGAGATGAGCAGGAAGAGGAAGAGGAGGAGTGGGAGCATGAGGAGGAAGAGCGAGATGAGCAGGAAGAGGAAGAGGAGGAGAAGGAGCATCAGGAGGAAGAGAGAGATGAGCAGGGAGAGGAAGAGGAGGAATAAGAGGAGAAGTGGGAGGAAAAGAAAGATGAGCAGGAAGAGGAGGAGAAGGAGCATGAGGAGGAAGAGAGAGATGAGCAGGAAGAGGAAGAGGAGGAGAAGGAGCATGAGGAGGAAGAGAGAGATGAGCAGGAAGAGGAAGAGGAAGAGGAGGAAGAAGAGGAGAAGTGGGAGGAAAAGAAAGATGAGCAAGAAGAGGAAGAGGAGGATGAAGCACAGACAAGAAAGAGAAAACATGTGAGTCACAAACGGGAAGCAAACGAAGAGCAGAGACATCACAGACAGGTGTCAGTTAACAGATTGAAGGGGAACCTGAATGTTCTGGGTCACAACAGAACCAGAACAGAGTAAGAGCAGAACTGGGTGGTAAAAAGAAAAATAAAATACCTTCAAATCTTCAACAAAAGTCTAAAAGAAATTTCTGAATCTAGAAACTTAAAAAAAGAACAAAGTCAAACATTCTGATTTGTAAAGCTTAAATTCCCAGGAAAACCTGCGTTTGGCTTTAAAACTCTTCACATTCTTGATGATGATGCATTTCTGAGTTTATTAACTCTAGATCTTTGAGCAAAAACAATTTCCAAACTTCTAAAATTGCAACATGAAATTTATGTTCAGATTTTCTGGCCTGACAAACTCAAACATGGAAAAAGTCCTGAAGGCCCAAAAGGTCAGAAGGTGTCTTAGGGTCAGTCTCACCACTGCTCCTTCAACAGTCCATATGAACGAGGGGACCGGGTCCAGGTGAGAGATCGGCTCTGCTATCAAAGTCAGAATGCGATTACGTGACATCAGCAGTTGGGGGAGGGGCCTGAGTGCTCCACCAGGCCAGTTCCTGCTGCTGCAGACTGGAAATCACCAAAATGGTCTGGTCTAGTTCTGGGCAGCACCTGACCGCTCGGAACCGGTCAGTTAGCTCTGCTGCAGCTTCAGATCACGGTTTGTGAACCAATCCGGTTCCATCTGGACCTGGACACCATGGTTTATTAAACTCTAGATCTACAAATCAACATCTTTCAACACAGACTCATTGATCTAGACTTTGAAGGAAGAAGAAGCAACTATCTGTACCTTTTCCAGTTTCCAGACGTCTCCTGCTGCCAGTTTTCCCCCCAAGATAAAGAGTCATTCTTAGTTTTCTTCTTAAGTTACATTTTCCAACTCTGGATTGGCTCCAGACTTTTCATTTACAAAAACAACCTTCACCTTCCAACCGCGTTGCTTTGCCGTGGTTGCGTTCGCGGCTCTGGGTCAGTGATGCGCGGGCCGCTCCGAACTGAGCCGTGGACCGCGGTCTCCAGCGGCCGCGAGTCATAATGATATTTGGGTCGGTTCGGTCGGGCCGGTTAGAGTCATTATTTAAGACACCGTTTTATAGCATTTAAAAATACAAAAGCTATATTAGTCATAAATACTAAGACATCAGTGGCTGGTTGCAGCAGGAGTTTCTGCACAGGCGTGCGTGACACAAAAGTAATTATTATAATATAATAATTATTTATTTATTGTGCAGCACCGAGGGTTTGAGAGTAACGTAATTACGATTCTCTGTATGAACCTCACATGTGGTAGAACTAACAATAAACGTGACTTTGACTTGACTTGACAAGGCAGGTGATGGTGTTGGTCGGGAAAATTTGAAGACAGGGAATTGAAAACAAAAAGATACAGATAAAAAAAGGAAAGTCTGGTAAAAGTCTGAGGAAATGGTGAGTTAAGATGCTACCGTTGGTCTGATGGATCATCAGTGTTTGATCATTTAGGTTAAGACAGCACAGGGAAACAAGATCACTTTTCTCCTTTTCTTTTAAAATCAAACATCAGTAAAAGCAACAAGATGTTTCAGACTTATCCAAGAACTTGTCCCAGGATGGCCTTTGTAGGTCTGGGCAGTAAAAAACTGACGGTTTTGTGTTCATCTAAATTAACAGTTAAAGCTGCGGTCGGGTCGGCTGAAAACGCCGGGTGACCGCGGGTCGGCATCACAGCTCTGGGTCTGTCTTCTGCCCCCAGCTAGAGACCTCCTGTATCTCAGCTACTGACCACGAATACTGAAGAAGTTCAGCTGGTTGTGGAGAGCAGATGGGAGCGCTCCGTCAGACCGCAGGTACATCAGGATATACATGGTTCTCTGTTCCTAATAGTAAAGGACTTCGCTCCGAACAACAGGGCCTTTAACTCCTCCTTTGGAAGTCGTTTTAGATAAAAGCGTCTGCTAGATGAGGAACAGCAGCTTGAAAAAACTGCCTGGATAAATGGAGGTGTCTCCTGGTCTCACATGACAATGAAGACGCACCCTGAATCTGCTTGTGTTAATCGTCACGCTCTCTGCAACAGAAGCTGCTCATTCATGTGTCATTCTTAGGTTTCAAGGCAGTTTCCAGGATGCCTCCAGGCTCCTTTATTAATGACTCCGACCCCTTTGTGTTAATGAGGTAGCACACCTGCTAGAACACACCTGGATGATGATGAATGAAGATGAAAGACCGTTCTGAGGGACATTGTCCTGTTGAACAATGTGAGGGACCTGTCTGAGACAGGCTGTGTCACCTGTCTGCTTTCAGGTCTTGGACTAATTTGTTGCACATTAAAACATCCTGTATCCAGCAGCTTAACTTGTGAACTCAATGGTCTGTTTATTTTGAAATTGTTCCTCAGGTACAGACATGATTTCCTGACTCTTGGTGACTTTAGGACCTACCTGGTTGATGACGTAGACTCCGTAGTCCAGCTGCTGCCGCTGCAGGATCGGGTGCAGGTAATAGAGCCAGTACTTCAGGTGCTCGTCGCGTTTACGGAACGGGATGACGAGGGCCACCTTCTGCAGCGCCACGCAGTTGGAGGGTTTGTAGCGCCCGCCTGTACGGATGTTGGGGTTCTCCTGCTTCACCTGGTCCAGACTGACCGGAATGTTGAACTCCACCCGGAGAGGACCCACTGAGTACAGAAGATCACAGGTCCGGGTTTAAACAAAACCAAAGTCACAAGTTCAGTTTAAACCCAAAAACCTCCAGTTCAGTTTGGAGGAATCCACCTGTCAGCGATACAGCGATTGGGATCAGACTACTTCCAGGGACTGGAAGAGGTGCTGCCTCCTGAAAATATCTCAGTTTCACTTCCTCCTCCGTCAAACCTCACAGACCTTCTTTAACAACACCTTGTTCCTCCCAGTGTTCTAAAAAAGTCCACAGTCCCCCCACTTACATGGTTACAATGAAAGTTAAAACAAAACAACAAACTAAGCTCTGTTGGAAAGCTGACACTTTAACTGATAGAAATCAAGCAGACGAGGAGCAGTCCCAGCTCTACCAGACTGATCAGACACATCGTTAGCTGAGAACTACAGCCAGGTATTTCCAGAACAAACAGCTGCTACAGTTGAGATGACACAAACTGGTCTGACCGTAAACCGTCTGTACGGTGACGGATTACCGACACACAGGGGAGGAGGGCAGGTCTAATCCCTGGGACCAGCTGTCCAGCTGGAACCGCAGGTCTGGATCCAGACCCCAGTGGTCGGTTGAGGAACTGCACTTCCTGGATGAAGACATCCGAACTGTCAGAAATTATCAAAAATTTCTGTCAGGAGCTACAGACAGACAGCCGGGTGAGACCAAAGGAGGAGGGGCTACAGACAGACAGCCGGGTGAGATCAAAGGAGGAGGGACTACAGACAGATAACGTGGTTCTAGATCGAGCTTTTAGAGCCACATAACGCAGTTCTAAATCAAGCTAATAGAGCCAGCTGACGCGGTTCTAAATCGCACTTTTAGAGTCAGCTGACGCGGTTCTAACTTGAGCTACAAACCAGTTAGCAGAACCAGTGACTGGGCTGGACGCCGCCTTCTGGAAGTGACGAGACTGTGGAAGCAGGAATAACAAGTCGCGGCATGACGCTCAGACTAGTATATAGAAAAAGTCCAGAGCTGCTGCGTTGTTTCTCTTCCCGCACACATACCCTGGGATTTCCCTGAAACGCATGTGGGCGTGGGTCTAGAGGACCCAGATTCAAGTTCCTGGGATGGCAACTGATTTGAACCACTGTGGGCACCTGAGCAGCCTTAACCCTACTGCTGCCCAGGCGCTGCTGCTCCTAGTCCAACTAGAGACGGGTTAAAAGCAGAGGGCTTGTTTGACTTTGTGTTTTGTGATAAGTACACTGTTAAATACAGCTTATTATTGTCATCATCAAAGGTCTGAACTCATCCATAACCCTAGAGTTTTACTGAAATCGGGCCCCAGACAGAATCTCGCCCAGGGCTCCAAAACATCTAGAGACAGCCCTGACAGCCTACTTTCCAGGGACACGCAGTACACGCAGACTCACCCAGCAGGGGGGACGTGTCCGGGCACTTCTCCAGGTTCTTCTCCACGGGCTCCTGCTGTTCGTTCTCGGTCACGTTCGTCGCGGCGTCGGCCTCCATCGGGTCGGTTTTCTCTGGGATCACCGTGAGTCGGTCCTGGGGTAACTGCTGTATGTGGTAGGACTGCTGGTTCTGGACGAAGGAGAAGCGGAAGTCTATGGAGCGGACGTAGAAAAAGATGGTGACGGAGATGTGGAGGGAGCAAAGCAGCACCACCAACGTGCAGGTCCGCTGGAGGAGGCCGAAGCTGCCAGGGGTCTCTCCGGGCATCCTGGCAAGGTGGCTCCGAGGACGACGGCAGGCGGAAAAGGTCTCCGATCTCCGGTTCCCCGCTCACTAAGTGTTATCTGCTGTCACCCACCATGTTCCTGTGATCTGCTAGTTCTCAGATATCTCTGCCTCCGCGGTGTCCGGGAAACAAGCCGTCCGAGAGCGCGGTGGCGCGGAGCTCCGACCAGGCGGCGTTACCTCCCGTCCGGTCCGGTATACAGCGGAGAACAGGGGCCGTCCCGGCGTCAGCGGCTCCGGGACTCTGCCTCCCGGTGAGAAATTTACAGAAAGTGCAGAAAAGTCCCCGGGAAGCGCGAATAATTTAGTGTAACGACTGCTAGGAGACGAGAACCGCCGAAAGCACACGAAACTTCCCGAGGTAAAAGTTTTCTGACTGCGCTTCGACAGCGACTATGAGAGTGACGAAGTTCTCCGATTCACTTCCGGCTAGTGTTTTCAAAGTTACGCAGGAAGGAGCACCAAGCCGGGACTCGGACCTGCGCTGCCTGCATGAGGGCAACGGCCTCCGTAAATGGCACAATGCTCGAACAAAACAATTCAGACCCACTTGGGCCAGAATTCTTCTATTTTCAAGATAAAACAACAGAGGTAAAATCGTAAAAATGGGAAGTAAATGGCCCAAGGAAGAACAAAACACAGATATTAAAACTAAAACGAGTTTTCATTATTATATGGAAGTCTGGTTTACAAATACATGTTTCCACTGTGTCAATCCATCCATCCATCCATCCTTCCATCCATCCATCTATCCAGGCTGCAGAGTCAGCGGTGTAATCAGAGTGGTCCAGACCTTCCTTTCATCCACCTCCTCCAGATATTCCAGGACACCTCACTGAATCTCGTATTTTACTTTTAATGTACTTATACTTTATACTGCACTGGCTAGAAGCTAATAATGTCAGTGTTTACCTAATGTTCAATCATGAAAAAAAGTTTCTATTGTCTGTTTCTATTTCTTGGTGTGAAGTTGCCCTTGGACAAACTTTTTCTGGAATGCAGGCCTGAAATATTCAAATAGCTTAATGAAAACAGTTAAGCTGAGAAAAAAATATATAAAATGTGTTGAGTTTGCAAATAAATGAAAGTAACCTCAAGTATCAATGAAAGTCCTGGTTCCACTTAGGCTTTTATTTTGAAAGCTCAAACAACACAACACCCAACCCACTTCCCGGATTTCTCCAGGTGGAGACAGGAGGCGTGGTTTACTTGTGTCAGCCTGAGACGTGTCAGTTGATCAAATAGGCAGTTAAAGATTGAGAGCATGTTTGATGAGGTGTGATTCAGACTTAGGAAGGGACTACAGGTCAAATACAGCAATACATCTACTACAGTACTATTATGACAGCACAATTAAACAAAGGTTAAACCCCAGCACTAACTGCAGGGTCTTCACATGTCTCGCTCCATTAATCCTGGTTCAGGTTCCTTCTTTACCTGGAGCCTCATCCTGTGTTGGGAGCCAGAACCGTCCTCGTTCAGCCTCCTGTTCCAGCTCTTTCAGCTGTTTCCTCGGGCTACGATTTGGCTGGCGCTCACAGCAACGTGTCAAAAGTTGAACATTACTCAACGCTGCCGCCATGACGCAGACGGACCACAATTCAGTTTTGGAACACTTTCCCCAATGAAAATGCTGACACCGCACATGTGTGAGGGTATGGTAACAACATGAGGAACAGTTGGGTTCCCCACCAGGTAGGTCCCCACCCACCATCTCCACTGGGACTATTCAAGTGCCAGATTTCATTGTTCCCTAATCTGAAGGCGGCCTTTTCCTCTAGTTTGAGGTCCTCCTTGTCTCTGGTTACCTGACTGATTTATTTAAAAGGTGCTTATAAACATCATCCAGCCATCTTCTATGAGCGATTATTCCTACTCAGCGCCACGGGAGTCTAGTAGACTCTATCCCAGCTCCCACACCTTCGCAGGCAGTTCAACCAAAGGCCGAAGGGTTTCTTTTTTGACCCTCTACCAGGCTTCCTCTTGTTTGAACTCCCTTGTTTTCTCTTCAGTCATCACGACCTGGAGTTTCTCGGTCCCCTCTGATGACCTCCAGGGCTCTGTGAGCTTCATCGTTGCTGACGTATGATGTAGCACCATACGGGCAGGGAGGGAAACTGAGGAAGAGCAGGGACAGTGTTCAGCTTCCTGACAGCCTGGTGGACGAAGCTGTCCTTCAGTCGGCTGGTTCTGGCTCGGAGGGTCCGCAGCCTCCTCCCTGATGGCAGCAGACTGAAGAGGCTGTGTGACGGGTGGGTGGGGTCTCTCACGATGCTGAGGGCTTTGGAGTCAGACGGGTCTGTAAATGTCCTTAAGTGAGGGGAGAGAGACACCAACCATCCTCTCAGCTGCTCTCACGACGCGTTGGAGAGACTTGCGGCAGGTTGCGGTGCAGGATCCGTACCACACGGTGATGCAGCTGGTCAGGATGCTCTCGATAGTGCCTCTGTAGAAGGTGTACCTGATGGGGGCGGGGCTCTGGCTCTTCTCAGTTTGCGGAGGAAGTAGAGACGCTGCTGTGCCTTCTTGGCGAGTGATGCGGTGTTAACAGTCCAGGAGAGGTCCTCTGAGATGTGGACACCCAGGAACTTGGTGCTGCTCACCCTCTCCACAGCAGCACCGTTGATGGTCAGAGGAGCATGCTGGGTGTGTTGTCTCCTGAAGTCAGCAACAATCTCCTTGGTCTTCTCCACGTTCAGGGAGAGATTGTTGTCTGCACCACTCAGCCAGGCGGCTCACTTCGCTCCTGTAGTTTGACTCATCGTTGTTGTTGATGAGACCCACCACAGTCGTGTCGTCCACAAACTTTACGAAGAGGTTGGAGCTGTGAATTGGTGTGCAGTCGTGGGTCAGCAGGGTGAAGAGGAGGGGGCTCAGCACACATCCCTGGGGGGCCCCTGTGCTCAGTGTGATGGTGCTGGATGTGTTGCTGCCGACCCGTACTGCCTGTGGTCTCCCAGTCAGGAAGTCCAACAGCCAGTTGCACAGCGAGGTGTTGATCCCCAGCTGGTCCAGTTTGTGAACAGCTGCTGGGGGATGATGGTGTTGGATGCTGAACTGAAGTCGATGAAAAGCATTCTTACATAAGCGTTTCTGGTGTCCATATGTGTGAGGGCTGTGTGGAGGGCAGTGGAGATGGCGTCGTCAGTGGACCGGTTGGAGCGATATGCGAACTGGTAGGGGTCCAGAGAGGGGGGGGGGTCAGCCTTGATGTGATGCATGACTAGCCGTTCAAAGCACTTCATGATGATGGGAGTCAGTGCGACTGGACGGTAGTCGTTGGAGCAGGAGGGAGATGACCGTTTTGGGACTGGACGGATGTTGGTGGCTTTGAAGCACGTGGGAACCACCGCCTGACTCAGTGACATGTTAAAGATGTCTGTGAAGACATCCGTGAGTTCTCCTGCACAGTCTCTCAGTACACGACCAGGTATGTTGTCAGGACCCGGAGCTTTGCGGGCGTTGATCCTGCTGAGGGATCTCCTCACAGTGTCCGGTGACAGCGTCAGCACCTGGTCGCCGGGAGGGGGTGGTGCTTTCTGTGCGGCGATGGTGTTGTGTGCCTCGAAGCGGGCGAAGAAGGTGTTCAGCTCATTCTGAAACTGATAATTTAATGCGAAGATGTCCTTTAAGATGGAAACCAGGTTGTAAAAGTGTACGTTCCCAGGAGGTGTGATTCCTGAACCCTAACCATCCGCTTTTCAAACACTTTCAATCAAGTCCAGCTGTTTTTATCTGCATATTTGTTCATTTGTGACTTTATATTGCTGCTCATGTCAGCCAGCAGCTTCAGCCTTATTCTCATTCTTTATTTACCCTCTTAGCACCGTTTTGATTTAGGTATTTTATAGTTTTTATATTTTTTCATGGATTATATTTCACCTTTATAAGCTTAATCCTGTCATAAGTATTTTATCTTATCTTTATTTCATGTTTTATCCTGCAATATGTGAGAGTGACTGTGCTTCTGTCTGTGAGTTCACCGGAAATACTTCCAGTCAGCCATGAGGTTGTTACATGTTGAATCCTGAATTCAGCTCAACTCTGGTTCACGATCCAGTTCCTGATCCAGTTTTAGCTTCACTTACAGTCCTGTCATGAGGTGAGGAGTGAGAACCCAATTGCAGGAGGTTGCAGGGTGTCAGGAGAACAGCAACGTAATTTATTATAAACAAAAGGCTCTGCACAGGCAGGTAATCCAAAACATAACTACAGGATATCTCAACAGAGACCACCATGGAGCGGGAGGGACAAAGGGAAGGAAGACTCAACTGAGTGCTGAGGAGACACAGGTGAGAACAATCAGGGACCATTTGACAAGGGAAGTCCAACCAGAACCAAACACACCAGGAGCCAGACTTTCAAAGTAAAAAAAGCAAATAAATCATAAACAAGACCCAATCTACAAAAAACCCACAAATAAAACACTAAAGAACAGAAACCCAACAAAAACCCTGGACCACAAAAGTTCTGCTTCAAAGCTTTGTGAACGTCAAACACATTAGATTGCTGTTTTGAAATCAGAAACCGAAACAGAGAAATGACCTCATCTGACTGTGGTCGTTGGTTCTCCTGTGGAACTGAGACACCAGCGGAGGCGGGTCAGACACACGTTCCTCATTTAGACTTGATCTCCCTGGTTCAGACTGTCGCCAAAAGTAGCAGAATTTTCCAGATGCCATGATTGCTCAATGGGACGTGGACACCACAGCATAGCCTCATGCAGGTTTAGCAGGTGGAGCAACCTGGATCAGGAGCTTCCACATCACCGCTACCATTTACTCTGAGACTGGAGTCCTTCCACTGCGTTTCAGGGAACTAATGCTCGCTAGAGTCCTTCCACCCATTCTCCTTTCACATGTTGCTGGAGAAATGACATCTCAGAACAGCGACACTAACATCCTCAGAGCTCGGTCAGAGACGGTCCTGTTGGTTCTGGCTCGAGCGTCGACTCGGCAGCAACAAAAAAAAAACACATGTAGTTTAAAGCGCAAAGAAAAGGACTACAACCATGGCAACTGTAGGCAGCGGTGCGGCGTGGTGACGTCACGATCTGACGTCGCTGTGGAGGAATGTGCGGAAACTTGTGTTCACTTTTCTGCGGCCGTCCGTCGAACAAAAACAAGCTCCAGAGCAGGATAGACTGCGGGAAAATCGCCGAAAGTCGGGGGGAGATCGTCCGGTGAGTGTGTGGGACAGGGCTGGCGAATGTGCGGGGCCGAGAGCGCGCGAAATCGGGGTCTTCGTCGGACCTGGAAAGTTTGAGGCAGTTTGGAGAAAATGGAGGCGTCGAGGCGGAGAAGGCGGCGCTGTCCGGGGCTGATCAGGACCATGGCTAACACTCCGAACTTCCAGCCTCTCCAGAACCACACCTGAGCGACACCGGCGAACCGTCCAAACATATCCCGAACACACACTTTAACACGAGTTCGTGTTGAAGCTGAGCTTCCGGTAGAAAAGTTTAAAGTCGATCTGACATGGCCGTACGCAGCTCTTCAGCGGCCCCGGTCCAGACTCCGTGGGGGCCCTCTGGACCAGAGTGATTAGTGAAACGGCAGAATGAGGAGTCCAGACCCTCACATTTGGTCCTGCTAACGCTTTGATCGATTAAACTCATGAAGAAAACCGACAGATTTCTGGATCGAACATTAAAAATCGAGTTGTGCTAGCACAACCACAAAATACTCAAAACATTCTTACTTTTAACCAGAAAAGTTCAAATGCTTCACTTTATGAACCCGTAGATTTCAGTCAGAAAATTAAGAAATCACGTCTTTTATAAACTAGTACATTTACAAAACAAAACAAAAAAAAGTAATTCCAGGTTTATACTCTCTCAAAACTGAGAAAAAACTTACATTTTATGGCTGCATGAACAGAAATTTTACTAGGTAAAACTTTGCTTTATTTTCCAAATTTAACTTAACTTTTACATTTTCCAGTGCAGCCAACAGAAAATGTTTTAGTTGGCCAAGAACATTTACAGTACAGCAGGTTTAAGACTCTGAAGGAAAAAGAACTAAGATATTATCCAAAATGCTGCATGGCTGGGAGGGTTAAAAGTCCATCAAAAATACTTAAGATTTTTAGCCTTTCCAAACAAGAAATCTGAGAAACTGTCAGTCTATGAACTCACAAATTTGTGAAAGAAAAGTCAGAACTTATGGCTTTTTAAGTTCATAAATATACATAAAAATTGAGGCATTCACAGCCTATACAGTCCATAAAATTCAAGAGAAAAATTCTGTTTAACCTGAAAAGTTTTGTTAGAAACCCGTTTAGTACCAGAACACAGATGCATTTTTTGAGTAATTTACTCATCTCAGTTCTTCACAGTCAAGGACCTGACTGTTTAACTGCGTTGTTCTAAATTTAATTCTAATTTTCACTGTTTTAAACACTAAACCGCACATTTTTATTCTGCTTTGGCTCTGTATTACGTAACATTGTTAGTTTTCCCGTCCGCAGGTGCTGTCAACTGAGCCTGGTGCTGTTCCAAATAGCCGGCATGTCGTTAGATCACATTGGCTGAGAGGACGTCCACTAAAACTGTTATTAGATCACATCCGCCGGAAGGACGTCCACTAAAACTCATATTAGATCACATTGGCTGAGAGGACGTCCACTAAAACTGTTATTAGATCACATCCGCCGGAAGGACGTCCACTAAAACTGTTATTAGATCACATCCGCCGGAAGGACGTCCACTAAAACTCATATTAGATCACATTGGCTGAGAGGACGTCCACTAAAACTGTTATTAGATCACATCCGCCGGAAGGACGTCCACTAAAACTGTTATTAGATCACATCCGCCGGAAGGACGTCCACTAAAACTCATATTAGATCACATCCGCCGGAAGGACGTCCACTAAAACTGTTATTAGATGACATCCGCCGGAAGGACGTCCACTAAAACTCATATTAGATCACATTGGCTGAGAGGACGTCCACTAAAACTGTTATTAGATCACATCCGCCGGAAGGACGTCCACTAAAACTGTTATTAGATCACATCCGCCGGAAGGACGTCCACTAAAACTGTTATTAGATCACATCCGCCGGAAGGACGTCCACTAAAACTCATATTAGATCACATTGGCTGAGAGGACGTCCACTAAAACTGTTATTAGATCACATCCGCCGGAAGGACGTCCACTAAAACTCATATTAGATCACATTGGCTGAGAGGACGTCCACTAAAACTGTTATTAGATCACATCGGCTGAGAGGACGTCCACTAAAACTGTTATTAGATCACATCCGCCGGAAGGACGTCCACTAAAACTGTTATTAGATCACATCCGCCGGAAGGACGTCCACTAAAACTGTTATTAGATCACATCCGCCGGAAGGACGTCCACTAAAACTGTTATTAGATCACATCCGCCGGAAGGACGTCCACTAAAACTGTTATTAGATCACATCCGCCGGAAGGACGTCCACTAAAACTGTTATTAGATCACATCCGCCGGAAGGACGTCCACTAAAACTGTTATTAGATCACATCCGCCGGAAGGACGTCCACTAAAACTGTTATTAGATCACATCCGCTGGAAGGACGTTAAGAAGATGTCTCCTGTCGTGTTTTTTTTTTTGTTTTTTTTTAGACCAAATTAACTGAAGAATCAGCTGAAGTTGAATAAAACAATTTTAAAGAACAGAGATGTCCACCGATGCCTCTGTGCTCATCTTGTTTGTGCTGTGTAACTGCCCAGGAGTCCGTGTACATGACCTCTGACCTCCATTTTCTGGTCGTTGCAGGTCCGTGACTCAGCATGGCAGCTCAGACCGTGTTCTCGGCGGGAGTATACCCTGCTGATGTCTCTTTGTCAGAAGAGGGGCCAGGGCTCGGTGGATTGCCCAGGAACATGCTGCCAGCCCCCCAGCTGGTGATGCTTGCCAACGTGGCAGCGGTGACGGCAGCAGAGGCTGGCGGTGGAGACGGGAGCGTAGCTGACGAGAAGGAGATGATGGAACTGAAGACTGTAGGCAGCAACTACTCGGACAGCGAGGACGAGAGCGTCATCAGGTCAGGGGTGGTCCCAGATTTAAAAAAAACAGTGTTCACCAGCTTGATCTGGACTAGATCATGTGACCGTAGTCACCTGTGTGTCCCACAGATACGGCTACGACAACCAGAGCCACAAAGAGGTCTGCATCGTCGAATATCCAGAGTCTCCACATGGCCAGGCCGTCGCCATTGGGGACCGCAGAGACGAGGAGCAGCTCCACCCATCTCAGCCCTGCCCCTCCTCCAGTGCTCCCGAACAAG
Source organism: Xenentodon cancila (assembly GCA_014839995.1). Taxonomy (NCBI): domain Eukaryota; kingdom Metazoa; phylum Chordata; class Actinopteri; order Beloniformes; family Belonidae; genus Xenentodon; species Xenentodon cancila. Next base: position 357,358 of record CM026205.1, read on the forward strand.
GATCCAAACGCAGAGCTGAGGTGCCTGCCGACGGTGTGAAGAAGAAGAAGCCATTTCGCTGTAAGCCGTGCCACTTCCAGGCACAGAATGAGCGTGAGTTTGTGGAGCACCTGAGCTCCCACAGTGTCAGCAAGATGATGGTGGTCAGCCAGGTTGAGGGGCGGAGCAAGAGCAGGCCCAGGGAGGCGGAGACTCCCCTGGCCACAGCAGGGGCAGAGACAGGGGAAGTGAAAGGGCTGATCCGGTGTGAGCGCTGCGGTTACAACACCAACCGATATGACCATTACATCGCCCACCTGAAGCACCACAGCAAGGAGGGCGACGACCACAGGTAACCACCGCTCCACAGGTGTCCAGGAGGGAAGGGGGATGCTCAGAGCTGAGCTCAGCTGTGTGTGTGTGTCTGCAGGGTGTTCAAGTGCACGCTATGTCCGTACACGACAGTGAGTCAGTACCACTGGAGAAAACACCTGAGGAACCACTTCCCCTCCAAGCTGCACACCTGCAGCCAGTGCTCCTACTTCTCCGACCGCAAGAGCAACTACATCCAGCACATACGCACGCACACAGGTGGGACACTTGGTGTTACCTGTCTCACGTCTGTCCCACACCTGTCTCACATCTATACACCTGTCCCATGTCTGTCCCACGCCTGTCCTGCACCCGTCTGGTTATCCCACACTTGTCCAATGTCCATCCAACACCTGCCTTATGTCTGTCCTGCACCTGTTTTACACCTGCCCTGCATTGGTCCCGCACCTGTCCCACATTTGTAAAGAAGGGTGTAAATGACAGACTCCAGAGATTGTAACAGTGTGAGGATGACCACTCGGATTAAAACCGAGATGGCAGTCCGAGGGCCAGACTGTTTCGTCAGTGGTGGCAGTGTTGGTGGCAGTGTTGGTGGCCGTGACTGTGGGAGTGGGAGGGGCCGTCTGCTGTCAGAGTGGTCATCTTTACACTGTTAAACCGCTAACAGGCTAGTGATGGTAGCATGTAGCAGCTGGTTGGTTGTCAGCTTTCTGATCAAAGATGTCCAGGCTCCTTCTGGTCTTTATACATTTTGCAGGAAATTCTGGAAGGGAATTAAAGAAAATTAAGTCTTGTGTGGTCCAGTGGGGCGGTCCAAACAGTCGGATATGTTCCTGACACAGTTTCGACCTGGACCCCGCAGCCTCATTGGTTGTTCTTGAGATGATCATGTGAACCTTTACTCATTGTTCAGGTGTCCGTCCGTTCCGGTGTTTGTACTGCGATTACTCCAGCTCTCAGAAGACACACCTGACGCGCCATATGCGGACCCACTCAGGTGAGTTTTTGTCAGTCCGCTGGAGGTGTGGTGCTGGTTCTGACGTGATGAAGATCATGTTTGTGCTGACTCTGTTGTCTTCTCTCCGCTGCTCTCACTGAAGCCGTCCACATGGATTAACACGGTAACCAGCTGCCTGACCCGCCGTGTGTCCTGTAGTTGTTGACTCTGAAGCATATCAGTCTGGAACGGATCCGGACCTGCTCAGGTCTGGATCTGCTGGAACAAACCAGCAGGACCTGGTGTAGCTTGTAGGAGACGTCTGTGTAATGAAACCGCAGCGTGACGAGCTTCAAAGCTTTGAGATGACTGTTGTGACGCTTCGAGAAGAGAACTGATTTGTTGATCTAAAGTTCTAACTGGAGTCCAGCTGACAGGATCTGAACTTTTGACTTAATGAACGTCTGGACCTTCAGGACCTTCAGCGTTCTGAAGGTGTAACATTAGCTTTAGCATGCTAAAGATGTTGTTATTTTGTTGTGCAACAACTATTTGGATATAAAATGAATATGATGAGCTCTGGATGAGTTCCAGGGTCCAGATGTCTGCTGGTTTGTGAACCCCAGTCCTGCTTCCATCTCCTGGAGACCCCGCCAAACAAACTTTACCAGGCGGTCTTCTGGACGTGCCCCTGATTGATGTCGTGTTTCTCAAAGACTAAGACCTCCTGTGGTAGGACGGTTTTATTCTCAGACCCTGCAGCAGTCTAACACCTTGTCACTTGCTGTTTTCAGGTGAGCGTCCTTTCAAGTGTGACAGCTGCTCTTACCTGGCAGCCAATCAGCATGAGGTGACCCGCCACGCCCGTCAGGTCCATAACGGTCCCAAACCACTGTCCTGTCCATACTGCGAATACAAGACGGCCGACCGCAGCAACTTCAAGAAGCACGTGGAGCTACACCTGAACCCTCGGCAGTTCCTCTGTCCTCTCTGCAAGTACGCCGCCTCCAAGAAGTGCAACCTGCAGTACCACATTAAGTCCAGACACTCGGGCTGCAATGTCACCCTTGATGTCTCCAAAGTGAAGCTGCGAATCAAGAAATCTGGTGCAGATGCTGGTGAGGAGAGTCCTGACCCCAAAGCTAACAAGTTCAACAGCTCTTCCACTATTGAGGAGCATGTGGATGATGGAGACGATGACTCGAGTCCCATCAACCTGTCAATCAGGAAGAGCAGCAGGCCTAATGTCAACCAAGTGGAAACCCAGAAAGCCAAGGAGACTGAGAAAAAGATCACAACCAGGCAGAAGAAGCTCAGCGAGACTCCTCCAGGGATTGTTCCCGTCAAAAATGTCCAAACGGAAGCATCTGCAAGAAGTGTCAACAAGACCAAGAAACGAGTCAAGAAGACTCCAGCTAACAAAATAGAGGAACCCACAACCAAGAATCAGGAAACGGAGATTGAGAGTTCTGATCCACAAACCATAGTAGAAGAGCAGCCAAAGACGAGACGTGAGAAGAACGACAAAAACCTCTGCAAGGCCAGGAAGTCTGGGTCCAAGAGGTTAGGGAAGAACCTGGAACACTTAAAAGAGCCTCCACAGAAACTGGATGGTGCTGACAAAAACCAGAAAGCAAAAGGAGACAAGGAAAAGTGTGTAAAGAGGAAAGTAGCAGAAGCTTTAGACCTGTCCCAAGAGTCCTCCAAAACCAGGCGTCTGAAGACTTTGACTGAGAAACCGCTGTCCAAAGCAATAGAAGAAACTAAGAAGATCAAGGAGTCCGGTCCGACCACCAGAGAGGCGCCACCAAAGCCGAAGAAGGCCAAGAAAGCTGTCAAGAAAGCCTTGAGTCTGCAGCTAACCGTCGGCCCGGCGGAGAACAAGGCGCTAGTAGGTTCTGCTCAGTTCCAGAGGCCAACGCCAACCACCCACGAACAGATGTCTGGAAATACTCCTATACAGACGAGCTCCTCCACAGAACCACCCCTGGAGCCTGTAAAGACTGGACCTCCAAACCAGATGGAGGCGTCGCCCAGCATCTCTGAACCGAGAGGTCCAGAACCTGCCCCCCTGGCTCCAACCTTTCTGAAGCCCACCTCGCCCCCACCTCCTTTGGTTCTACTGGGCTCGAGGAGCAAACCCTCTGACCTCGAGGACGATGAGGGGATCCACAGCAGCCAGGAAGTAGGAAGCGACATCAGTGACAGTGCCTCCGAGGGAAGCGACGACTCTGGCCTCAACGGCAATGCCGCCGCTTCTGGGAAGATGTCCAACGACCCTGAAACGCCCACCGAGGAGATCCCTACGCCCACAGAGCTCAAGAACCACACCTGTATCTTCTGCGACCGCACATTCCCACTGGAGGCAGCGTACCGGCGCCACCTGAACCGCCACCTGGTCAACGTCTACTATATGGATGCCGCCAAGGCTCAGAACTGACAACATGCCGCCTGTGAGCTCACGGTAAACTGCTCCTCCGTGTTTGCACTCTTTTCTGGGTTTTTCTTCAAATTGATGTTTTTGCATTTTTGGAAAAAGTTCTGTCAATTAAAAAAATGAATGTTTCGTTGCCTGAACCCGACCACGACGGTCTTCCTGGTTGGAATATTCGGTGCCTTCGACAATCAGCTGCAGGACGAACCAACAACAGTTTCTGGGAGACAGAAGTCCAATCTGACAATGGCGAGCTTTCACACGAGTAATATTTCAGTGCAATACCTTTAGTTGTCTTTTCTTCTGCTTTATTATCATAGAAGCTTGTTAACTCATGAATTTAACCATTTCATTGATCAAGTTTGTGTGTCGAACAAAGCAATGACATCATATGATGTTTACTGGGATACTGGGCGTGGCTAAATCCTAATGAACATGTTCTCAGTCAGTTCCTTCACTCAGACTAAATCAACTTTTCTCTAGTTCGTCTTTTGCTCCTTTTTAAATAAAGTTTTTCAGCCTCAACAGCGTATTGTTTTGCTTTGACACTGAAGCTGGCAGGTAACCAGAGTTCATAATTTAGGTCCACGGACCTAAACCCAGCCCGTTGGAGGGCGGGGCAAATTACTTCACTTGTCCTTTCAAAATCAAAGCCTGATGGTGGGTGAGTGGAGCCGCCCCCTGGTGGTCATTGGATGAGCCACAGCTCCATGTTGGTCTCAGAAACCTCTAAACAACCATTATTGATCAAAGTGATTTAATCTGATTCAGTGCTGTACATCACACACAGTTCAGTTGTAGAGGCGGAGCATCGGCCACCTGTCCAGAGTCAGGACAGGTACACTTACAAAGGTATCCACATTCACCCCCGTCAGGAATTATTCTTCTTCACCTGCACCTCAACTCCGGCGATCGCCGTTCCACTGTCCCACCGACTTCAGTGGTCTGTATGCCCAAGACTTGCGGATCCGTTTTCCCTTCAGAGACACGATGAGAGGAAGCAGCGGTGGCGTCCGCAGACCCACTCCTGCAGCCTCAGGACCGTGGACCCGCAGGTGGACCTGATCACCCTCCGGCACCGTTACAGACACCCAGCCTGTAAAGTCCAGTGAGACAGACGGCAGTCAGAAGTCTGAAGTTAACACGGATGAACGTTTTTGTATTAATCCCAGTGACACCAGCCTGCTGCTCCTTAACTCCACCCCCAACAGAAGGACGCTGTGTGAAATCCCAGTAAAACCACAACTAAATGATTAATAAACCTGGGAAGTCATTGTATTCCCAATAACACAAATGTATGTTGACACACATATTGTT
>CM026205.1:364138-452359 GCA_014839995.1 Xenentodon cancila
CACGGAGGAAAACACAAAGGCCGCCGCCGCGGCCCTTACCTGCCTCGGTGTGTGCTCGGTCCCGCCCGGTAGCAGGTCAGCTGGTCGAGCTGGATGGCGTGGTCCGGTATGCTGTCGTTGAGCCATGTTTCCGTGAACACAAAAACACAGCTCTCTCTCACGGTCCTCTCGGCGGAGCAGAGTAATCGGATGTGGTCCAGTTTGTTGTCCAGCGAACAAACGTTGGCCAACACGATGGAGGGAACCGTCGGTTTGTTCGGGTTCTCCGCCAGTCTCGTCCGGATACTGGCTCGCTTGCCCCTCTTCTGCTTCCTGTAGCGCCGCTTGTGGCGCTTCCATTGCGGCGGAGGTTGAGGCGCGGGGGTCGGCGGAAGTGTTGGTTCCCGGAGCAGACCGCGTTCCCGAAGTTGGCCGGCGAGTTCAGAGTTCAGCTCGACAGTGTAGCTGTTTCCAACGTCGAGCAGAAACCCCCGGCTGTACTTTGGTTTGGTGTACATATGACTTGTAAAAACACAACTTTGGTGACAAAAACACGAACGAAAAACACGAAAACAGCGAACAGTCGGGAGAGAGAGAAGCCGCAGCGTGAGGCACGCGCCGCCATCCCGGAACCGGAAGTTCCGGGATGGCGGCGCGTGGCGGAAGTGTGTGTGTGTATGTATGTGTGTGTGTGTGTGTGTGTATATGTTTGTGTGTGTGTGTGTGAGTGTGTGTGTGTGTGTATATTTATGTGTGTGTGTGTGTGTGTGTGTGAGTGTGAATGTGGGAGTGTTTGAGTGTGTGTGAGTGTGTGAATGTGTGTGTGGTGACTGGTGGAGAGTTCACAGAGAGCTCTGTGTTGATGAACTGGAACAAAGACGTGACTTCTTTAAACTCTGCAGCAGCGCTGGAACAGGGTCGGAGGTCAGACTGCTTCTGGACTGGTGCTTTTTCAAACCAGTGTGTCACCAGTTAACACTTCCACACCATGATGTTTTGTCCATTGAAGCTTCTGATTGGATGAGCTTTAAGGTAAACCTTCAGGGCCCAGGTGCATGGCATCATGGGAGAATCAAAAGCCAGGACAGTCACACCAGGATGAGAACCGTGGACCTTCACCAGTCTGGTTCATCCTTGGGTACTATTTACAGCTGTGTGAAGGTCCACCTGAATGTGACACTATGATCTCGAGATGAAGCAGCTTTGGTGGGAGAGTTGCTGCTACAACCAGAATAAAACATGACATGAGCTGAGTGACCACAGAGAGAGGAAGTCGCTGCTCCAAAACCTCCAGAAAGAAGCTGGAGAACAGTTTCCAGCTGCTGTTTGGTCATAATGACCATCCTTACGTTTGGAGGAGATATGCGGAGAGAGGAGGTCACATGAACAACACCCACTGCTGGTGTCACTTCAGATGTTCAGGGACTGCTTTATCAGACACGCTATAAGTTGCTTGAAGTAAATATTTCTCTGATATTTCTTCAAACTGTCACAAAGCTCATGTTCTGTTTGAGACCATGAATTTGTTCACTTTTATTTATTGACAAAGACACTTTTACCAGCCGGCTGGTTTACCTTCAGTTTGTGTCCCCTGCTCTGCTGTATTTGATTAGTTCCAACCTGTGATTGATCATCTGAGGTTCTCCAAATGATGCATTCCCTCCTGGGCTCTTTAATGAGGTGTCCTCTGCTGTCGGACCATCTGCTCCTGCAGTCTTTAAGAGCAGTTTGTCTTCAGGTGTGGTGAAACAAGCAGTAGTCCAGTAGTCCACCCCTGATTCAAGAACCCACTCTGGATGCCACAGTGTTTGATCATTACAACCTTATCGCCAAATGACCTTTTCTTTCAAAGATGCTGGAGGAAATTGTATATAGTCCGTTAATGTCCTTTATGGCGGAGCGTAATATTCTGGAGGTTCTCCATTCAGGTTGTAAAACCTAACACAGCACTGAATCCACTCTTTTTAAAGGTTTTAATGACATATTTTATGTTATTCTTATGCTTATAGATGTAAATGCTGCTTTTGACTCAGTGGCTCATTAAATTTGACTTTCTCATTTGGAGAAGTGGGTGGGTGTGCAGGGATATCTCGGAGTGGTTCAGATCCTACCTGGAGAAGTGGTGCATATACTTCTTCCTCTGCTCCTCCTCTGTCATTTGGGGTCCCACACAAAGACCCCTCCTGTGGATCCTTTGATAGTATTATTATTTTTTAAGGTTTTGTGACTCCAGTGGGCTTTATTGAAAGTAGGCCAATAGGAACTTTGGGGCAGAGAAAAGGGAAAGACATGCAGCAGAGTCACAGACTTGAACCTGGACTTTTTTTCTTTTGCAATATTTGGCAGTTTTAAAGGGTTATAATTAAAGGGTTAGGGTTCAGAGTTTCCACCACAGGTTTTCCTTGCGATCTAGGGTTAATGGAGACACATACTTCATTAATATGTTAAAGAGGATATGTCTTCCTGTAGACTGTACTAAGACCACTGAGAATGGTTCTGGGTCGGTGTGGGAGGTTCTGGGTGGTTCTCCATTGATTGGGAAGGGGCTGGGTGGCTCTGGAAGAGACCTAGATTGGTCAGGGAGGTTCTGGATTAGTCTGGGATAGTTCAGGAATTTTCTGTGTTGTTCTGGATCGCTCTGGGAGGTGCCAGAAAATTCTAGTTAGATTTTTAAGATTCTGGGATTGATCTGGAGGTTTCTAGGTTGGCCTGGATGAGTTCTGGGTTGGTCTGAAGGGGTCCTGGGATGAAGCCTAGGTAACCTGGTGAACAGCTTTGACACTCAGAAACTGTTGGCCTAAAAATACTTTTATTCTGTAAACTTGACCAAAATATTTAGTCGTGTATGAAATCTATTTAAACTATCTTTTCTCACAAATCAAAGTAAAATAAATTATCTTAAACTTTGACTTTATAAATATGTATAAAGTATATATAAAGTTACAAAATACATACATACTCATACCTACACACATGCCTTTTTCAAGGTAACCTTAAGTCTGAGGTCCCGCGGTCCAGAGTTGGTTCGGTGGACACCGTTCTAAGACAGAAAACGAAAACACGCTCTGTGTTGTGTCCCGCTCTGAGTGCTTTCTTCCTGCGAGAAACAGCGACACCCTCGTTAAGTCAGTGGTCAGCGCAGGTACTGCATCTGCAGGTCCAATGGGAACGTTCGGCGCTGCGTCCGATTATTGCGCATGCGCAATTAGATGAATGGCCGCTGCACCTGACGGCCCACCAGGAAGTGTGGCGGACAAATCCTCGACCGTTAATCCGCGCTCGGTGCGTTACTGGAGGACGCTCCGTCTCTAGGATGCTCTGCGGGCTAGAGGTCTCAGTCTGACCCGTGGGACCGCCTCTGCTCCGGGACCTCACGGGGGTCCCCCGCCTTCTCACCCCGCCTATCAAGAACCAGACCCCGCTGCTGCTGAACCGAAGCTCCCTAAAGCTCCGTGACGCTCCGTGACGCTCCGTGCACGTCCACCCTGACTGCAATGGGATGCTGCGGGAGCGCGGAGGTAAGCACGGGACGGTCCGGTTCAGCCCGGCCCAGCTCGGTGTCATCCTCCTCCGGTTTGTTTTTATATGTTTGTGCCGAAAGGGAAACCGTCCCCGGGGAGGAGAGCGGCCGAGCGGGATTACACAGCAGCTCTTTGTAATCCACTTATCTCCTCCAGAGGACGGACAGGTTACCGGTCCAGAACCGGGCCTGCGGTGTTAGGTGATTTGATGGTTGTAATGAGGCCAGGCTGGCCTCGGCCGGGAGAGGTGGGAGGATGTATCCCGGTTCGGCACAGTCCTGCAGGCCTGGCTCTGGCTCACTGTGTGTGTGTGTGTGTGTGTGTGTTTGTGTGTGTGTGTGTGTGTTTGTGTGTGTGTGTGTGTGTGTGTGTGTGTGTGTGTTTCAGAGGACAAAGAGAGAATGGAGACCGTTGGAGGACCGGAGCTGCACAGACCTGCCCTGGTTCCTGCTCTTCACTGTCTTCTGCGTCGGCATGGTAACCAAAAAACCAAAAACCAAAAATCTCCATCAGCACCACATATGCACTAGTACTAGTACTACACTGATACTGCAGTAATACTATGGTAATACTACATCTATACTAAGCATCTACTGCAATAATACTATAGTAATACTACATCTATACTAAGCATGTACTGCAGTAATACTATAGTAATACTACATCTTTACTAAGCATCTACTGCAGTAATACTATAGTAATATTACATCTATACTAAGCATGTACTGCAGCAATACTATAGTAATACTACATTTATACTACACTCATGCTGCAGTAAGACTATAGTAATACTACATCGGTCCTAAACATCTACTACAGTAATACTATAGTAATACTACATCTATACTAAGCATCTACTGCAGTAATACTATAGTAATACTACATCTATACTAAGCATCTACTGCAGTAATACTATAGTAATACTACACCTATACTAAGCATGTACTGCAGTAATACTACATCTTTACTAAGCATCTACTGTAGTAATACTATAGTAATATTACATCTATACTAAGCATGTACTGCAGCAATACTATAGTAATACTACATTTATACTACACTCATGCTGCAGTGAGACTATAGTAATACTACATCGGTCCTAAACATCTACTGCAGTAATACTATAGTAATACAACATCTGTACTACTGTATAGCTTTGAAGTATCAGTTCCACAGGGATCTGAACTCTCAACTCTCATCTACTTTTTATTTTTTTGTGTTTATTTTGACGTATCTGTAGTACTTGGACTACTGATTCCAGGTATCAGAGGATGAGCAATGGAGTCTTTTTGTTTACGTTTCCTAAATCCAAACCAAAACATTTAACATTTAAATGTTTTGGTTAATTGTCAACTTAACTAAATGTGTAATTAAAGTAATTAGAGTAATTAAAAAACATTTGATTTAATTCTACAAATGTTAACTAAACCTATTTAATTACAATAGTTAGAAATCAGACGTAAAGTTGTACTTTATTCTATTTTTAGGTAGTAAAGTTATACTTTACTCTGATGTTTGGTAGTAAAGTCGTACTTTAATCTGACATTAGGTAGTAAAGTTATACTTTAATCTGATGTTAGGTAGTAAAGTTGTACTTTAGTCTGACGTTTTGTAGTAAAGTTATACTTCAATCTGACGTTAGTTAGTAAAGTTGTAGTAAAATTGTACTTTAATCTGACGTTAGGTAGTAAAGTTATACTTTAATCATGTGTTAGGTATTAAAGTCATAATTTAATCTAGTGTTGGGTAGTAATGTTGTACTTTAATCTAACATTAGGTAGTATAGTTATATTTTAATCTGATGTTAGGTAGTAAAGTTGTACTTTAATCTAATATTAGGTAGTAAAGTTGTACTTTAATCTAGTGTTAGGTAGTAAAGTTATACTTTAATCTAGTTTTAGGTAGTAAAGTTATACTTTAAACTAGTGTTAAGTAGTAAAGTTATACTTTAATCTAGTGTTAATTAGTAAAGTTATACTTTAATCTAATGTTAGGTAGTCAAGTTGTACTTTAATCTAGTGTTAGGTAGTAATGTTATACTTTAATCTAATGTTAGGTAGTAAAGTTGTACTTTAATCTAGTGTTAGGTAGTAAAATCATACTTTAATCTAGTGTTAAGTAGTAAAGTTATACTTTAATCTAATGTTAGGTAGTAAAGTTATATTTTAATCTGATGTTAGGTAGTAAAGTTGTACTCTAACCTAGTGTTAGGTAGTAAAGTTGTACTTTAATGTTAGGTAGTCAAGTTGTACTTTAATCTAGTGTTAGGTAGTAAAGTTGTACTTTAATCTAGTGTTAAGTAGTAAAGTTGTACTTTAATCTAGTGTTAGGTAGTAAAGTTGTAGTTTAATCTAATGTTAGGTAGTATAGTTATATTTTAATCTGATGTTAGGTAGTAAAGTTGTACTTTAATCTAGTGTTATGTAGTAAAATCATACTTTTAATCTAGTGTTAAGTAGTAAAGTTATACTTTAATCTAGTGTTAGGTAGTAAAGTTGTACTTTAATCTAATGTTAGGTAGTCAAGTTGTACTTTAATCTAGTGTTAGGTAGTAAAGTTGTACTTTATTCTAGTGTTAGGTAGTAAAGTCGTAGTTTAATCTAATGTTAGGTAGTATAGTTATATTTTAATCTGATGTTAGGTAGTAAAGTTGTACTTTAATCTAGTGTTAGGTAGTAAAATCATACTTTAATCTACTGTTAAGTAGTAAAGTTGTACTTTAATCTAGTGTTAAGTACTAAAGTTGTACTTTAATCTAGTGTTAGGTAGTAAAATCGTACTTTAATCTAGTGTTAAGTAGTAATGTTATATTTTAATCTGATGTTAGGTAGTAAAGTTGTACTTTAATCTAGTGTTAGGTAGTAAAGTTGTACTTTATTCTAGTGTTAGGCAGTAAAGTCGTAGTTTAATCTAATGTTAGGTAGTATAGTTATATTTTAATCTGATGTTAGGTAGTAAAGTTGTACTTTAATCTAATATTAGGTAGTACAGTTATACTTTAATCTAGTGTTAGGTAGTAAAGTTATACTTTAATCTAGTTTTAGGTAGTAAAGTTATACTTTAAACTAGTGTTAAGTAGTAAAGTTATACTTTAATCTAGTGTTAATTAGTAAAGTTATACTTTAATCTAGTGTTAGGTAGTAAAGTTGTACTTTAATCTAGTGTTAGGTAGTAAAGTTGTAGTTTAATCTAATGTTAGGTAGTATAGTTATATTTTAATCTGATGTTAGGTAGTAAAGTTGTACTTTAATCTAGTGTTATGTAGTAAAATCATACTTTTAATCTAGTGTTAAGTAGTAAAGTTATACTTTAATCTAGTGTTAGGTAGTAAAGTTGTACTTTAATCTAATGTTAGGTAGTCAAGTTGTACTTTAATCTAGTGTTAGGTAGTAAAGTTGTACTTTAATCTAGTGTTAGGTAGTAAAATCATACTTTAATCTACTGTTAAGTAGTAAAGTTGTACTTTAATCTAGTGTTAAGTACTAAAGTTGTACTTTAATCTAGTGTTAGGTAGTAAAATCGTACTTTAATCTAGTGTTAAGTAGTAAAGTTATATTTTAATCTGATGTTAGGTAGTAAAGTTGTACTTTAATCTAGTGTTAGGTAGTAAAGTTGTACTTTATTCTAGTGTTAGGCAGTAAAGTCGTAGTTTAATCTAATGTTAGGTAGTATAGTTATATTTTAATCTGATGTTAGGTAGTAAAGTTGTACTTTAATCTAGTGTTAGGTAGTAAAGTTATACTTTAATCTAGTTTTAGGTAGTAAAGTTATACTTTAAACTAGTGTTAAGTAGTAAAGTTATACTTTAATCTAGTGTTAATTAGTAAAGTTATACTTTAATCTAATGTTAGGTAGTCAAGTTGTACTTTAATCTAGTGTTAGGTAGTAATGTTATACTTTAATCTAATGTTAGGTAGTAAAGTTGTACTTTAATCTAGTGTTAGGTAGTAAAATCATACTTTAATCTAGTGTTAAGTAGTAAAGTTATACTTTAATCTAATGTTAGGTAGTAAAGTTATATTTTAATCTGATGTTAGGTAGTAAAGTTGTACTCTAACCTAGTGTTAGGTAGTAAAGTTGTACTTTAATGTTAGGTAGTCAAGTTGTACTTTAATCTAGTGTTAGGTAGTAAAGTTGTACTTTAATCTAGTGTTAGGTAGTAAAGTTGTACTTTAATCTAGTGTTAGGTAGTAAAGTTGTAGTTTAATCTAATGTTAGGTAGTATAGTTATATTTTAATCTGATGTTAGGTAGTAAAGTTGTACTTTAATCTAGTGTTATGTAGTAAAGTCATACTTTTAATCTAGTGTTAAGTAGTAAAGTTATACTTTAATCTAGTGTTAGGTAGTAAAGTTGTACTTTAATCTAATGTTAGGTAGTCAAGTTGTACTTTAATCTAGTGTTAGGTAGTAAAGTTGTACTTTATTCTAGTGTTAGGTAGTAAAGTCGTAGTTTAATCTAATGTTAGGTAGTATAGTTATATTTTAATCTGATGTTAGGTAGTAAAGTTGTACTTTAATCTAGTGTTAGGTAGTAAAATCATACTTTAATCTACTGTTAAGTAGTAAAGTTGTACTTTAATCTAGTGTTAAGTACTAAAGTTGTACTTTAATCTAGTGTTAGGTAGTAAAATCGTACTTTAATCTAGTGTTAAGTAGTAAAGTTATATTTTAATCTGATGTTAGGTAGTAAAGTTGTACTTTAATCTAGTGTTAGGTAGTAAAGTTGTACTTTATTCTAGTGTTAGGCAGTAAAGTCGTAGTTTAATCTAATGTTAGGTAGTATAGTTATATTTTAATCTGATGTTAGGTAGTAAAGTTGTACTTTATTCTAGTGTTAGGTAGTAAAGTTATACTTTAATCTAGTGTTAGGTAGTAATGTTATACTTTAATATAATGTTAGGTAGTAAAGTTGTACTTTAATCTAGTGTTAGGTAGTAAAATCATACTTTAATCTAGTGTTAAGTAGTAAAGTTATACTTTAATCTAGTGTTAGGTAGTAAAGTTGTACTTTAATCTAATGTTAGGTAGTCAAGTTGTACTTTAATCTAGTGTTAGGTAGTAAAATCATACTTTAATCTAGTGTTAGGTAGTAAAGTTGTAGTTTAATCTAATGTTAGGTAGTATAGTTATATTTTAATCTGATGTTAGGTAGTCAAGTTGTACTTTAATCTAGTGTTAGGTAGTAAAATCATACTTTAATCTGATGTTAGGTAGTAAAGTTGTACTTTAATCTAGTGTTAAGTAGTAAAGTTGTACTTTAATCTAGTGTTAGGTAGTAAAGGTGTACTTTAATCTAGTGTTAAGTAGTAAAGTTGTACTTTAATCTGGTGTTAGGTAGTAACGTTGTACTTTAATCTAGTGTTAAGTAGTAAAGTTGTACTTTAATCTAGTGTTAGGTAGTAAAATCATACTTTAATCTAGTGTTAGGTGGTAAAGTTGTACTTTAATCTAATGTTAGGTAGTAAAGTTGTACTTCAATCTAGTGTTAGGTAGTAAAGTTGTACTTTATTCTAGTGTTAGGTAGTAAAGTCGTAGTTTAATCTAGTGTTAGGTAGTATAGTTATATTTTAATCTGATGTTAGGTAGTAAAGTTGTACTTTATTCTAGTGTTAGGTAGTAAAATCATACTTTAATCTAGTGTTAATTAGTAAAGTTATACTTTAATCTAGTGTTAAGTAGTAAAGTTATACTTTACTCTAGTGTTAAGTAGTAAAGTTGTACTTTAATCTAGTGTTAGGTAGTAATGTTATACTTTAATCTAATCGGGCTCAGGTATCAGTAATGGGTCTCTGTTGCCATGGCAGCTTAATTGGCAGTACTGTGATTGGTTTAGGAAGGATCCAATAGGTGCAGAGTGAGTTGGGAGCAGATTATCTAGAGAGTTTTAGAGCCATAACCAATGTTGGTTAGACAGTGATCAGGTCTTCCTGCAGTAAATGTTTGATGTTCAGAGGCTTGATGTCCTCAGCTGGGATTCGCACCTAAACTTCTGTGAGTATACCTGCAGGAGGTCTTGTTAGTCAACCCTGAAACAGGAAAAATGTCCTTGTGGCTGTGTCACCATGTTGAGATGAAGCTCAAATGCTAAAGAAGAAGGAAGAAGGAAGACTTCCCCTTTAAGCTGCTCTAGAAGCCGTTTTTACTCTACAGAGCTCAATCTTTCACCTACGCGAAGGAAAAGCTGGCCTCTCTCACCTGTTCATTTCCTAACACTATGCACTAACAGGTTTTTTGAGAGCCAGTATATAAAAAGGATCTCCGATGTGAGGGTCTGAGCATCCAGAACTCCATGTTCAGATTCCTGACGCTCAGCTGGAAACAGGAAGTGGCATCTGATTGGTCGGAGAGGTTTCTTCTCACTCTGTTGGCTTGATGTCCCACTGACAGTGAGCGCAGCATCAGCAGGAGCAGAGGAGGCAGCTGATTGGCTCGTAGGACCTCAGATGAGTCATCTGATTGGTCAGAGGCAGAAGTGAGGACAGGAATAGAAACATAAAAGTTTGATGATGAGTCAGAAGACCAGAACAAAGAGCTGATAAAAGATGAACCAGAGTTTGGTGAAGCCTCCGAGCCGTGGAAGTTCTTATCACAGTCATGTTATTTTCGGGGTTTAAAAACACTGATCACGGAGAAGGCTTCCCCACGAACCGGTCCGACTGAGGTTCAGGTACTCATGTTAAACGCTGATCTGCAGACGCAGCAGCAGTGATGACGTTCACCATGTCTCCGTCCCACAGGGCTGCATCTGCGGCTTCACCATCGCCACCGGCGGCGCCGCTCGCCTCGTCTTCGGATATGACAGCTACGGCAACACCTGCGGCCAACGCAACGAGCAGATTGAAGGCGTGCGGCTGAGCGGCCTCGACCACACTGATAGGAAGTAAGTGTGGGAGGAGCCGAAGCGGCGTTGTAGATGTCTGGTGTAGATAAGTGTGTCCTTTGGTACTTCCTATTAATACCGGAATGTCTGCTTCTTGGTCACTGTAGAGTTGTAGATTCCACTGTGGTTCTGTAAGGTTCCCTCACACTGATTGTCCTATTGTTCCACCCTGGATCCTGTTATTTTAGAGTGTGTTTAGTATTGTTCCTGATGTATGGAGGCTCATTCTGGCTCCTGAGCACACGGTGCATTCCTTTGGGAGAGCTTATTTATGCTGACGCTGAGAGCTGTGACTCACCAGCAGAGCTGCTTACACACACACACACACACACACACACACACACACACACACACACACACACACACACACACACACACACACACACACACACACACACACACACACACACACTCACACTGCAGCGTGTAAACTATGCACACCAGTTTGAAGATCTACTTTTCCTCTCTGATGTGCAGAACCTATGTGATCTATTTGTAAAATCTATAAACTCATTTCCTAGACTCTGCAGTGGTGTTCTTCTATCCAGGTACTCACGTTCTGGATCTGAGCTCTTCAGACCTATATGAGCACCTGGTGGTGGGCTGTTTATTTAAATCTGGTCTGCTGGAGGCGAGGAACATCTAAAGGTCAATTCAATTCAATTCAATTCAATTTTATTTATATAGCGTCTATAACAACACAAGTTGTCTCCAGGATCTTTCCAGAGACCAGAACATGACCCCCGAGCAATTATTACATAAACAACGGCAGGTAAAAACTCCCCTTTAAGAGGGAAGAAACCTGGATCAGGACCTGGATCATGAGGGGGAAGAAACCTGGATCAGGACCTGGATCATGAGGGGGGACCCTCCTGCTGAAGACCAGCCGGGTAGAACAAGAAATAAGAAAGAATAGAGACATAGAGACACCGTCAAAGGTACAAGACAGGATACAATAGTAACTATCATCAGTAGTCCAATTAGACTTCTGTGAATATGGGTGATATATGGATAGACGGTGATCCAAGGGGATGAGGACTGCAGGTCGGGATGTCAGCAAGTATCCAACAGAAACATCCACACAGACAGGTGGAGGTACACTGGGATGGTCAGAGGTGGAACTGCAGGTCAGCAAGCAGCTCCTGAGGTTCTGGTCTGCAGGACATGTACAGAAGAGGAAAAGAAGGGCCAGACAAGCACAACAAACTACAAGAACAATGGACCACAATTAAGTTTATGGGATATTGTTAATAAATGAGGGTTGAGGTGAAGCAGAGACAGAGAAGACAAAGAGAAACAGAGGAGGTGAAAGGCACCACTCAGTGGATCATGTTGGTGCCCCCCTGCAGCAGAGGCCTATAGCAGCATATCTACACCGAAGCTGTTTAAGATGAGCTGCTCTAATCTGGTCCTGCAGCTGCAGCTTTGACTACTGGGCCTGACACATTAAGGTACTAAATATACACTAACTATATGCTTTATTAAACAGAAATGTTTTCAGTTTAGTTTTAAAGGTGGAGGTGGTGTCAGCCTCCTTCACCCAAACTGGAAGTTGGTTCCATAGTGATGGTTCCTGGTAGCAGAAGACCCGTCCTCCAGATCTACATCTGGATCTTTTAGGAACTACGAGTAAACCTGCACCCTGAGAACGGAGAGCTCTATTAGGAACGTACGGTTCTATCAGGTCTTGCAAATATCGCGGCGCTAGGCCATTTTGGACTTTATATGCCAGTAATAAAATTTGGAATTGGATTATAAGTTATTCCGGGAGCCAATGGAGGGAAGCTAAAACTGGAGAGACGTGGTCTCTCTTGTTGGTTCCTGTCAGCACTCGCGCTGCTGCATTTTGGATCATCTGGAGGCTGTTAAGAGAATTACTTGGACATCCAGCCAACAACACGTTACAGTAATCTAGTCTAGAAGTCAGAAGAACGTGACAACCTGGACTGAAGAACAATGCTCTGTAGGATCTGCTTTTAGAATTTAGAGGATCTGTTTCTAGAACGGTTCACTGTATGGCAGTCTGTTGTTTTAAATTGTCTGAAGTGGTTTTGGGGGTCTGATCTGGCCCCACCCTGACATTATCCTGAAGAAGATCTATGGTGGATCTATAGTCTGAAGTATTTTCTAGTGGTCTCTGTGGATTTGTGGGGGGTGAGTTTGAAATTGTTCTGACATGGTCTTAGATGGTCTGTTCTGGTCTGTGGCAGCAGGATCAGAGGACGACCAGAGATTCCTGCTGCTGTGGGATGGCACTGTTTGGCATCCTACTGCAGTTTATGGCAGTGTGGGCACGGATCTCTAAAGCTCTTTGTTGGTTTCTTGTTCAGCCGACTCATGTTTCTCCCACTGCAACATTCTGACTTCATGTTCAGCTTCATCATCCTCTTCCTCCTCTGTCCCTGCTGCTCTTCTTACATTTAGATTATCCTGCTCAGGACACTAGTCTCTCCAGAACCACAGATCCAGTCTGGAGACTCTCGAAAACCACAGATCTAGTCTGGATACCCTAGAAAACCACAGATTCAGTCTGAAGACTCTAGAAAACCACAGATCCAGTCTAGAGACTCTAGAAAACCACAGATCCAGTCTGGATACCCTAGAAAACCACAGATCCAGTCTGAAGACTCTAGAAAACCACAGATCCAGTCTAGAGACTCTAGAACACCACAAATCCAGTATAGAGACTCCAGAAAACGACAGATCCAGTCTGGAGACTCTAGAACACCACAGATCCAGTCTGGAGTATCTATGAAACCACAGATCCAGTCTGGAGTATCTATGAAACCACAGATCCAGTATGGAGACACTTGAAAACCACAGATCCAGTCTGGAGGCTCTAGAAAACCACAGATCCAGTCTGGATATTTTAGAAAACTACAGATCCAGTCTGAAGACTCTAGAAAACCACAGATCCAGTCTGGAGACACTTGAAAACTACAGATCCAGTCTGGAGACTCTAGAAAACCACAGATCCAGTCTGGAGACTCTCGAAAACCACAGATCTAGTCTGGAGACTCTAGGGAACTACAGATTCAGTATGGAGACTCTAGAAAAACACAGATCCAATATGGAGACTCTAAAAATCCACAGATTCAGT
Organism: Xenentodon cancila; assembly: GCA_014839995.1. Taxonomy (NCBI): domain Eukaryota; kingdom Metazoa; phylum Chordata; class Actinopteri; order Beloniformes; family Belonidae; genus Xenentodon; species Xenentodon cancila. The sequence goes on from CM026205.1 coordinate 377,620, forward strand.
ATGGAGACTCTAGAAAAACACAGATCCAGTCTGGAGACTCTAGAAATCCACAGATTCAGTATGGAGACTCTAGAAAAACACAGATCCAGTCTGGAGAGTCTAGGAAACCACAGATCCAGTCTGGAGACTCTAGAAAAACCACAGATCCAGTCTGGACTCTAGAAAACCACAGATCCAGTATGGAGACTCTAGAAAACCACAGATCCAGTCTGGAGTATCTATGAAACCACTTATTTAGTCTGGACTATCTATGAAACCACACATCCAGTCTGGAGACTCTACAAAACTACAGATTCAGTATGGAGACACTAGAAAACCACAGATCCAGTCTGGAGACTCTTAAAATCCACAGATCCGGTATGGAGACGCTAGAAAAACACAAATCCGGTCTGGAGACTCTAGAAAACCACAGATCCGGTCTGGAGACTCTAGAAAACCACAGATTTAGTCTGGAGTATCTATGAAACCACAGATCCAGTCTGGAGTATCTAAAACCCCCCACAGATCCAGTATGGAGACTCTATAACACTACGGATCCAGTCTGGAGACTCTAGAAAACAACAGATCCAGTCTGGAGACTCTAGAAAAACACAGATCCGGTCTGGAGACTCTAGAAAACCACACATCCAGTATGGAGTATCTATGAAACCACTTATTTAGTCTGGACTATCTATGAAACCACAGATCCAGTTTGGAGTATCTAAAAAACCCCAAACATCCAGTATGGAGACTCGATAACACTACGGATCCAGTCTGGAGACTCTAGAAAACCTCAGATCCAGTCTGGAGACTCTAGAACACCACAGATCCAGTATGGAGACTCTAGAAAACTACAGATCCAGCCTGGAGACTCTCGAAAACTACAGATCCAGTCTGTAGTCTCTAGAAAACCACAGATCCAGTCTGGAGACTCCCGATAACCACAGCTCCAGTCTGGAGACTCTAGTAAACTACAGTTTCACGATGGAGACTCTAGAAAAACACAGATCCAGTCTGGAGACTCTTAAAATCAGCAGATCCGGTCTGAAGACTCTAGAAAAACACAGATCCGGTCTGGAGACTCTAGAAAACCACAGATTTAGTCTGGAGTATCTATGAAACCACAGATCCAGTCTGGAGTATCTAAAACCCCCCACAGATCCAGTATGGAGACTCTATAACACTACGGATCCAGTCTGGAGACTCTAGAAAACAACAGATCCAGTCTGGAGACTCTAGAAAAACACAGATCCGGTCTGGAGACTCTAGAAAACCACAGATCAGGTCTGGAGACTCTAGAAAACCACACATTTAGTCTGGAGTATCTATGAAACCACAGATCCAGTCTGGAGTATCTAAAACCCCCCACAGATCCAGTATGGAGACTCTATAACACTACGGATCCAGTCTGGAGACTCTAGAAAACAACAGATCCAGTCTGGAGACTCTAGAAAAACACAGATCCGGTCTGGAGACTCTAGAAAACCACACATCCAGTATGGAGTATCTATGAAACCACTTATTTAGTCTGGACTATCTATGAAACCACAGATCCAGTTTGGAGTATCTAAAAAACCCCAAACATCCAGTATGGAGACTCGATAACACTACGGATCCAGTCTGGAGACTCTAGAAAACCTCAGATCCAGTCTGGAGACTCTAGAACACCACAGATCCAGTATGGAGACTCTAGAAAACTACAGATCCAGCCTGGAGACTCTCGAAAACTACAGATCCAGTCTGTAGTCTCTAGAAAACCACAGATCCAGTCTGGAGACTCCCGATAACCACAGCTCCAGTCTGGAGACTCTAGTAAACTACAGTTTCACGATGGAGACTCTAGAAAAACACAGATCCAGTCTGGAGACTCTTAAAATCAGCAGATCCGGTCTGAAGACTCTAGAAAAACACAGATCCGGTCTGGAGACTCTAGAAAACCACAGATTTAGTCTGGAGTATCTATGAAACCACAGATCCAGTCTGGAGTATCTAAAACCCCCCACAGATCCAGTATGGAGACTCTATAACACTACGGATCCAGTCTGGAGACTCTAGAAAACAACAGATCCAGTCTGGAGACTCTAGAAAAACACAGATCCGGTCTGGAGACTCTAGAAAACCACAGATCAGGTCTGGAGACTCTAGAAAACCACACATTTAGTCTGGAGTATCTATGAAACCACAGATCCAGTCTGGAGTATCTAAAACCCCCCACAGATCCAGTATGGAGACTCTATAACACTACGGATCCAGTCTGGAGACTCTAGAAAACAACAGATCCAGTCTGGAGACTGTAGAACACCACAGTTCCAGTCTGGAGACTCTTAAAATCCACAGATCCGGTATGGAGACGCTAGAAAAACACAAATCCGGTCTGGAGACTCTAGAAAACCACAGATCCGGTCTGGAGACTCTAGAAAACCACAGATTTAGTCTGGAGTATCTATGAAACCACAGATCCAGTCTGGAGTATCTAAAACCCCCCACAGATCCAGTATGGAGACTCTATAACACTACGGATCCAGTCTGGAGACTCTAGAAAACAACAGATCCAGTCTGGAGACTCTAGAAAAACACAGATCCGGTCTGGAGACTCTAGAAAACCACACATTTAGTCTGGAGTATCTATGAAACCACAGATCCAGTCTGGAGTATCTAAAACCCCCAACAGATCCAGTATGGAGACTCTATAACACTACGGATCCAGTCTGGAGACTCTAGAAAACAACAGATCCAGTCTGGAGACTGTAGAACAACACAGATCCAGTCTGGATACTCTAGAAAACCACAGATTCAGTCTGGAGACTCTAGAAAAACACAGATCCAGTCTGGAGACTCTAAAAATCCACAGATTCAGTATGGAGACTCTAGAAAAACACAGATCCAGTCTGGAGAGTCTAGGAAACCACAGATCCAGTCTGGAGACTCTAGAAAACCACAGATCCAGTCTGGACTCTAGAAAACCACAGATCCAGTATGGAGACTCTAGAAAACCACAGATCCAGTCTGGCGACTCTAGAAAACCACACATCCAGTATGGAGACTATAGAAAACCACACATCCAGTATGGAGACTCTAGAAAACCACACATCCAGTATGGAGTATCTATGAAACCACTTATTTAGTCTGGACTATCTATGAAACCACAGATCCAGTTTGGAGTATCTAAAAAACCCCAAACATCCAGTATGGAGACTCGATAACACTACGGATCCAGTCTGGAGACTCTAGATAACCTCAGATCCAGTCTGGAGACTCTAGAACAACACAGATCCAGTATGGAGACTCTAGAAAACTACAGATCCAGCCTGGAGACTCTCGAAAACTACAGATCCAGTCTGTAGTCTCTAGAAAACCACAGATCCAGTCTGGAGACTCCCGATAACCACAGCTCCAGTCTGGAGACTCTAGTAAACTACAGTTTCACGATGGAGACTCTAGAAAAACACAGATCCAGTCTGGAGACTCTTAAAATCAGCAGATCCGGTCTGAAGACTCTAGAAAAACACAGATCCGGTCTGGAGACTCTAGAAAACCACAGATTTAGTCTGGAGTATCTATGAAACCACAGATCCAGTCTGGAGTATCTAAAACCCCCCACAGATCCAGTATGGAGACTCTATAACACTACGGATCCAGTCTGGAGACTCTAGAAAACAACAGATCCAGTCTGGAGACTCTAGAAAAACACAGATCCGGTCTGGAGACTCTAGAAAACCACAGATCAGGTCTGGAGACTCTAGAAAACCACACATTTAGTCTGGAGTATCTATGAAACCACAGATCCAGTCTGGAGTATCTAAAACCCCCCACAGATCCAGTATGGAGACTCTATAACACTACGGATCCAGTCTGGAGACTCTAGAAAACAACAGATCCAGTCTGGAGACTGTAGAACACCACAGTTCCAGTCTGGAGACTCTTAAAATCCACAGATCCGGTATGGAGACGCTAGAAAAACACAAATCCGGTCTGGAGACTCTAGAAAACCACAGATCCGGTCTGGAGACTCTAGAAAACCACAGATTTAGTCTGGAGTATCTATGAAACCACAGATCCAGTCTGGAGTATCTAAAACCCCCCACAGATCCAGTATGGAGACTCTATAACACTACGGATCCAGTCTGGAGACTCTAGAAAACAACAGATCCAGTCTGGAGACTCTAGAAAAACACAGATCCGGTCTGGAGACTCTAGAAAACCACACATCCAGTATGGAGTATCTATGAAACCACTTATTTAGTCTGGACTATCTATGAAACCACAGATCCAGTTTGGAGTATCTAAAAAACCCCAAACATCCAGTATGGAGACTCGATAACACTACGGATCCAGTCTGGAGACTCTAGAAAACCTCAGATCCAGTCTGGAGACTCTAGAACACCACAGATCCAGTATGGAGACTCTAGAAAACTACAGATCCAGCCTGGAGATTCTCGAAAACTACAGATCCAGTCTGTAGTCTCTAGAAAACCACAGATCCAGTCTGGAGACTCCCGATAACCACAGCTCCAGTCTGGAGACTCTAGTAAACTACAGTTTCACGATGGAGACTCTAGAAAAACACAGATCCAGTCTGGAGACTCTTAAAATCAGCAGATCCGGTCTGAAGACTCTAGAAAAACACAGATCCGGTCTGGAGACTCTAGAAAACCACAGATTTAGTCTGGAGTATCTATGAAACCACAGATCCAGTCTGGAGTATCTAAAACCCCCCACAGATCCAGTATGGAGACTCTATAACACTACGGATCCAGTCTGGAGACTCTAGAAAACAACAGATCCAGTCTGGAGACTCTAGAAAAACACAGATCCGGTCTGGAGACTCTAGAAAACCACAGATCAGGTCTGGAGACTCTAGAAAACCACACATTTAGTCTGGAGTATCTATGAAACCACAGATCCAGTCTGGAGTATCTAAAACCCCCCACAGATCCAGTATGGAGACTCTATAACACTACGGATCCAGTCTGGAGACTCTAGAAAACAACAGATCCAGTCTGGAGACTGTAGAACACCACAGTTCCAGTCTGGAGACTCTTAAAATCCACAGATCCGGTATGGAGACGCTAGAAAAACACAAATCCGGTCTGGAGACTCTAGAAAACCACAGATCCGGTCTGGAGACTCTAGAAAACCACAGATTTAGTCTGGAGTATCTATGAAACCACAGATCCAGTCTGGAGTATCTAAAACCCCCCACAGATCCAGTATGGAGACTCTATAACACTACGGATCCAGTCTGGAGACTCTAGAAAACAACAGATCCAGTCTGGAGACTCTAGAAAAACACAGATCCGGTCTGGAGACTCTAGAAAACCACACATTTAGTCTGGAGTATCTATGAAACCACAGATCCAGTCTGGAGTATCTAAAACCCCCCACAGATCCAGTATGGAGACTCTATAACACTACGGATCCAGTCTGGAGACTCTAGAAAACAACAGATCCAGTCTGGAGACTGTAGAACACCACAGATCCAGTCTGGATACTCTAGAAAACCACAGATTCAGTCTGGAGACTCTAGAAAAACACAGATCCAGTCTGGAGACTCTAAAAATCCACAGATTCAGTATGGAGACTCTAGAAAAACACAGATCCAGTCTGGAGAGTCTAGGAAACCACAGATCCAGTCTGGAGACTCTAGAAAACCACAGATCCAGTCTGGACTCTAGAAAACCACAGATCCAGTATGGAGACTCTAGAAAACCACAGATCCAGTCTGGCGACTCTAGAAAACCACACATCCAGTATGGAGACTATAGAAAACCACACATCCAGTATGGAGACTCTAGAAAACCACACATCCAGTATGGAGTATCTATGAAACCACTTATTTAGTCTGGACTATCTATGAAACCACAGATCCAGTTTGGAGTATCTAAAAAACCCCAAACATCCAGTATGGAGACTCGATAACACTACGGATCCAGTCTGGAGACTCTAGATAACCTCAGATCCAGTCTGGAGACTCTAGAACACCACAGATCCAGTATGGAGACTCTAGAAAACTACAGATCCAGCCTGGAGACTCTCGAAAACTACAGATCCAGTCTGTAGTCTCTAGAAAACCACAGATCCAGTCTGGAGACTCCCGATAACCACAGCTCCAGTCTGGAGACTCTAGTAAACTACAGTTTCACGATGGAGACTCTAGAAAAACACAGATCCAGTCTGGAGACTCTTAAAATCAGCAGATCCGGTCTGAAGACTCTAGAAAAACACAGTTCCGGTCTGGAGACTCTAGAAAACCACAGATTTAGTCTGGAGTATCTATGAAACCACAGATCCAGTCTGGAGTATCTAAAACCCCCCACAGATCCAGTATGGAGACTCTATAACACTACGGATCCAGTCTGGAGACTCTAGAAAACAACAGATCCAGTCTGGAGACTCTAGAAAAACACAGATCCGGTCTGGAGACTCTAGAAAACCACAGATCAGGTCTGGAGACTCTAGAAAACCACACATTTAGTCTGGAGTATCTATGAAACCACAGATCCAGTCTGGAGTATCTAAAACCCCCCACAGATCCAGTATGGAGACTCTATAACACTACGGATCCAGTCTGGAGACTCTAGAAAACAACAGATCCAGTCTGGAGACTGTAGAACACCACAGTTCCAGTCTGGAGACTCTTAAAATCCACAGATCCGGTATGGAGACGCTAGAAAAACACAAATCCGGTCTGGAGACTCTAGAAAACCACAGATCCGGTCTGGAGACTCTAGAAAACCACAGATTTAGTCTGGAGTATCTATGAAACCACAGATCCAGTCTGGAGTATCTAAAACCCCCCACAGATCCAGTATGGAGACTCTATAACACTACGGATCCAGTCTGGAGACTCTAGAAAACAACAGATCCAGTCTGGAGACTCTAGAAAAACACAGATCCGGTCTGGAGACTCTAGAAAACCACACATTTAGTCTGGAGTATCTATGAAACCACAGATCCAGTCTGGAGTATCTAAAACCCCCCACAGATCCAGTATGGAGACTCTATAACACTACGGATCCAGTCTGGAGACTCTAGAAAACAACATATCCAGTCTGGAGACTGTAGAACACCACAGATCCAGTCTGGATACTCTAGAAAACCACAGATCCAGTCTGAAGACTCTAGAAATCCACAGATTCAGTCTAGAGACTCTAGAAAACTACAGATCCAGTCTAGAGACTCTAGAAAACCACAGATCCAGTCTGGATACCCTAGAAAACCACAGATCCAGTATGGAGAGTCTAGAAAACCACAGATCCAGTATGGAGTCTCTAGAAAAACACACATTCAGTCTGGAGACTCTAGAAAACCACAGATCCAGTTTGGACACTCTAGAAAACCACAGATCCAGTCTGGAGACTCTAGAAAACTACAGATCCAGTATGGAGTCTCTAGAACACCACAGATCCAGTCTCTGCAGGTTTACCTGATGCCCTGGTAGATTTACATTCATGTTGATCAAACTTATTCAAACAAAATCTTTTGTGGTTGCTCGGAAACAGGTCAGGTGGTTCCATGTTAAAGGGGTCGCAGTTTCAATTTTAGACACTTGAACAGATTTTAGGTCGTGAGTTCATTTGTTTTTTTGTTCCTCATTGTCAGCATTGTTTTTTTTTTCACTTCAGATTTGTCTTCTTCTTGGACCCCTGCAACATCGACATCGTCCAGAGGAAGATCAAATCTGCAGCTCTTTGCGTGTCCCTGTGTCCTCCTGAAGAGCTGAAGACCTACCAGGACCTGAAGAGGTTCGCCATGGTCAACGGTGAGCTCATTGCAGGGATCAGGTGACATGTAAGTTTCAGCTGAAACGGCGTGGGGCTGACAGTCTCACAGAGGTTCAGGGTAAGAGTTTTCTTGGTCATAGGGGGAGGGGTGGAGGAGCACTCTAACGCCCACCGTCATGTCTGGGCGGTGATGTAATGTCTACAGAGACGCAACCTAGCAGAGGGTGGAAACAAAGGCAGCTCTGAGGTGTGGTATCATCGGTGCCACTCGGCTCCGGTTGTCCACCACGACTCTGAGAGACACCCCTGTCTGTAGGAGACAGAAACATGTCCAAACATGACAGCTCACGCTCGATCAGCTGACGTCACCGTTCCCTGGCAACAAAGAGGTCTGAAAGGAGCCTCTGTCACCGATTCACAACCAGTGAACAGATTATCTGCAACACCCGTCAACAATTTACAGTGGAATCTGGCTTACTGCAGTTTATGGTCTAAATGTTTTGCGCTGGAGATGATCCTGATCATGATGACACATGTCTTCCTTTTCTGTTTGCAGGATCTGAGTTGTGTTCCTACGAGTTAGCAGGTCATAAATATCCTGGTCATTCGGAAAGGTTCACCAAATGTCCCAAACTTCCTGTTCCACCAAGGTATGTCCAGGTTTTCACCTCAGAGTCTTCTGGAACATCCATCCATCCATCCATCCATCCATCCATCCATCCATCCATCCATCCATCCATCCATCCATCCATCCATCCATCCATCCATCCATCCATCCATCCATCATTCCATCCATCATTCCATCCATCCATCCATCCTTCTATCCGTCCGTCCTTCAATCCATTTGTCCGTTGTTCTATCCATCCGTCTTTCCATCCTTCCATCTGTCCGTCCTACTATCCATCCTTCTATCCATCCGTCCTTCCTTCTATCATCCGTCTCCATCCATCCGATCTTCCATCCATTCATCTGTTCTTCCAACCATTTGTCCGTCCTTCTATCCATCCGACCTTCCAACCATCCATCAGTCCTTCCATCCATTCGTCCGTCCTTCTATCCTTCTATCCATCCATCCATCCATCCATCCAGCTTTCCATCCATCCTTCCATCTATTCGTCCATCCTTCTATCATCCGTCCTTCAATCCATTCGTCCGTTGTTCTATCCATCCGTCTTTCCGTCCTTTTGTCCGTCCTACTATCCGTCCTTCTATCCATCCGTCCATCCATCCATCTTTCCATCCATCCATCTTTCCATCCATTCATCTGTCCTTCCATCCATCCTTCCGTCCTTCCATCTGTCCTTCCTTCCATCCATCCATCCGTCCTTCAATCCATTCGTCCGTTGTTCTATCCATCCGTCTTTCCATCCTTTTGTCCGTCCTACTATCCATCCTTCTATCCATCCGTCTCCATCCATCCGATCTTCCATCCATTTATCCGTTCTTCCATCCATTCGTCCATCCTTCTATCCATCCGTCCTTCCAACCATCCATCAGTCCTTCCATCCATCCATCCATCCATCCATCCATCCATCCGTCCGTCCTTCTATCCTTCCATCCATCCATCCATCCATTCATCTGTCCTTCCATCCATTCGTCCTTCCATCCGTCCTTCCGTCCTTCCATCCATCCATCCATCCATCCATCCATCCATCCATCCATCCATCCATCCATCCATCCATCCATCTCCATCTCTCCATCCTTCCATCCATCCATTAGTATGGTGGTTCCCAAACTTTTTCTGGTGAGCCCCCTTTTGGATTATAACTGTATCCTGTAACAGTATCAACACTGTCACAAGTTGGACCGCGCTGCCGTCTTTCCTCGGTGCCGTTGAGCATGGCGAGCCAAAGGCAGGATGTTTTTTTCTCCTCGACTTGGTTTGGGACGCTTAATTTTCTGCTTTTTGTTTTCGTGGGACCCCGTCAGAAGCCGGTCAATGATGCCAGCAGTGTCTAAGCATTCAGTTTTTCATTCCTTCGTACTGCCCCCCCTACAGTGGCTCTGCGCCCCCCACTTTGGGAACCGCTGCGTTTGTAGGTGGTTTTGGTGCCAGGATTGCAGATGAGGGTCAGGATGTTGTAGATCAGATATGTTCTTCTTGAGCACAGGCCTCATTATGAAGGTTCTCTCGTACATTCTCCGTCTCTCCGTGGTCAGTAAGCCGCTGCCGGTCTTCAACCGCTGCACTCCGGTGGACGTTTCCTGCTACGCTAAGTTTGCGGAAGCTGTGGTGACATTTGTGGGTGATACCAGCGTCTTGCATCGACTGATCGCCGGCGTCGTCGCCAGTAAAGAGATCATCATCGGACTCTGTGTCCTTGCTCTGGGTGAGGACCACAAACAGGCTTTGATGTCACTTCCTGTGACTTTCTGATGTCACTTCCTGTAAAATAAGACTTTCCTCTGTGTCCGTCTCAGTCCTCTCCATGGTCCTTATGGTTATCATCCGCTACATCTCCGCCGTCCTCGTCTGGATCCTCACCTCGCTGGTTGTCCTTGGATCCCTGGGTGAGGTTACTTCCTGTGTGACCGGTTCTGTGACAGGTGTTTGGAGGTGTGTTTGAACCTCTTGTGGTTTTTGTGTCTCAGTGGGAACCGGTGTCCTCTGGTGGCTCTATATTGACCACCGGCTCTACGGCAACAACACGTCTATTTCGGTGCCAAAGGAGGAGGTTCTGAGCAGGGACAGCGGACAGGCGCTGCTGGTATACGCCGTGTCCGCCACCATCTTCACCGTACGTATCTGAGCGCCGCTTGAAGCCACCGCGCCTGCTCGGGCCGTCCAGTCAGGAGTGTGTGTGTGTGTGTTCAGATCATCCTGCTGCTGCTGATGCTGTTCATGAGGAAGCGCGTGGCCCTCACCATCGCTCTATTCCACGTGGCCGGGAAGGTCTTCATCCACCTCCCCCTCCTCGCCCTGCAGCCCTTCGTCACCTTCTTCGCCCTCCTCCTTTTCTGGATCTACTGGATCCTGGTGCTGCTCTTCCTGGGAACCACTGGTCGGTGCACACTCACACACACTTTTGCTAGATCATCTGAAGTTCAAATGAAAGATGAGCCAGCTATACCAGCGATTCAGCCCCGCAACCGTTAGGACCATTACATGAAGAAACTACGTGGCAGGAAGTTCAGCTTTCACCAAAAGATTTGTGTGAAACCTTAAACATTGTGACTTTAAGACCTGGTAGATAAACAGACTTTCTGACTATAAACTCACACAGCTGCAGCCTGAGGCTGACTTCAAGTTCTTCAGAGTCAAAGTTCTATGACCTTTCTGGTCTGATTAACCTAACGAGCTTGTAAACATTTTGGCATTTTCAGCTCTTTTTTTATAAAGAATTACAGAAAGAATCTTCTGTATTATTAAATGTACGTGTTGAGTTCTGGTCTTGTGGCTTGTGATGAACCTACGATGTTAACGAACCAGTACTCATTAGCTGTCCAGGTTTAAAGCAGCTCTGTGTAGCAGTACCATTTCTGACCACATGGGGGCCTTTCACAGCTGGAGGAGGTGCAGGTTCTTATCCCAGCAGCAAAGTTCTGCAGGAGCTGCAGGTGATGGAGGGATTTGCTGGGGAGACTGAAGAGAAGTGAAAAGAGTGCTGATGAGGATGGTGGCAGCATGTGGAGTGAGGGATGATCAGGTGATGCCACCATCCTCATCCTCATCATCCTCGTCTAAACTCTTAACCTTGGAGGAGTCAACGTCAATTTTTTTTAATACTTTTATTTTTCAGTTTTTGCATGAACAAGAGTGACAAGCACACAAAACCAAAAGAAAAAATACAAACAAAAACAGAGAGGAACAGCAACAAGAGGTCTGGGACATGGCAACACATGATTCAATTAAAGGCTGAAAAGCAAATTCACAGTACAGTTTGGTGTTCAGGTTGTCGCAGAACTAAATGTCAATGTGATTATAGCAATCCCATTTGTGCCAGTGAGCATCCCCGTTCTCCTTTTGGAGTCGAAGAGTAAAAGTCATCTTCTGCAGTAGGCACATCGAGTTGATGATGTTAATGAGGGCGGCGGTGGTGTGGGGGATTCTTCTGAAGCCAGCTCTTCGTCATCATTTTTTTTACTAGCAACCACAGATATCTTGAAAAGATATGTGTGGCCTTTCCTGAGTCTTAGTGGAATATGTCCAAGGTTTTCACGGCCAGGATCTCTGATATTAAATCACCCACTTCCTTCCAAAAAGGCTGGACACATGGACATTACCAGAAACTGTGTGCATGGTCTGCAGGAACCAAACCACACTCCAGCAGGAAAGCTGTGACCTGCTGAATTTGGAGTTTAGGTTGGGGGTAATGAAGAAACGGATCAGAGTTTTCCAGCTGAAGTTTGTTGTGGACAGAGTAACCCATGCAGAAACTTAATCTTACCGTAGAGGTTAAATCTCTTCACCATTTTTAACCATAATTTCACTGGGAAGGCAGCCGCTGACACAGCAAGAAGGTTCCAGAAGGTTCCTGGTTCAATTCCTGGCCCGGTGGGTCTTTCTGTGTGGAGTTAGCATGTTCTCTCTACTTGTGTGGGTTCCCTCCGGTTCTCTGTCTTCCTCCCACAGTCCAAAAACATGCAAACTAGGTTAATTGATCCTTTTAAATTGCCCATAGGTGTGAATGAGAGCATGTCTTTGTATGTGGCCCTGCGATGGACTGGCGACCTGTCCAGGTGGACCCCTGCCTTCCACCTGCAATGCGTCGTGAAAGGCTCCGACAGACTCCCGTGACCCTGCGAAGGAGTAAGCGAGTATAGATAATGGATGGACATTAAGCACGTAACCAATTCCCATACGTCCCCAGATTAGCCATTAGCAATGGTACACCAGATCCAGGAATTTTGAGTGTTACTAACTGGTCATCTGCATAGTCAGATTTTGTTTTTGACACCTGTGTGAATACCGCTCTGACAGCTTGAGCCAGAGGTCCTATAAACCAGTTGAAAAGCGAAGGGCTCAGGGGGCACCTTGTCTACAGCCCCGGTGCAGGGTTAGGGTTAGGATGGAATGGTGACAAGTAGAGGGGTCTGGTACATTGTATGAATGATTCACTAAATCCAAATCTGACTTGAAATAAAAAATCCCAACCGACTGAGTCAATGTCCTCCTCAGCATCAAGGCTGAGAAGAATTGCACCCGACTTTTCCTTGGAAATGTGGGCAGTTATATGAAGGGCTCTCCTTATGTTATCGTGTGTTTGCCGGTTTGTTATGAAGCCTGTCTGGTCTTCTTTTATCAAGAAAGGCATTACTGTTTGTAATCTCTTGGCCAATATAGCTGCATAGATTTTATCATCCGTATGTAAGACAGTGATCGGTCGGTAGCTGTTACTTTTCCCTCTGGTATAACTGATGTGAATGCCCCACTCGCCTCCTTCAGGGTGGGGCTGGAAAGGCTTGTAAAAGGGAGCAGCAGCTCTCTCATGCCCTTATACCTTCATGGAGGGAATCCGTCACAGCCTGCAGATTTGACACCGAGGCCTGAGATTACTACTATGTATTTCCTCAATACAAATTTCAGTTACAAGTTTTGAATTTTGAATTTTAGATGTAATTAGAGGGGAGGTCTAATGAATCCAAGAATGTTTAAATGCTGGCCTGTCAGCCTTATCTGGTTGTGTGTATAATGACTTGTAATATGTCACAAAGGCTTTTTGGATCGCTCCCAGTTTTGGAGTTAGTTTGTTTGTTTGGGGATCCCTAGTTTTATGAATTGTACTTTCTGCTTGCTGTTTTTTTCAGTCTCCTTGCGAGTGGTCTTGATGCCTTAGATCCTGCTTCATAGTACCTATGTCTCATAAGTTTTTTCTCAATTTCCTCACTGAGGATTTTATCGATCTCCTGCTAAACTAGTCTCATTTGCACCAGTGTAGATGGATCCTTGTTGATACTATGAGCTTGCTCCAGATTCTTTAGCTGTTCTTGTGTGTCTGACAGCCTTTTGGCATTAATCTTTTTGTAACTTTGCTGACAAAGCTATAATTTTCCCTCTAAAGGCCCCTTTAGCTGCATCCCACAGAATACCTGGATTTATCTCAACATTGTCATTAATTCTTTGGTCATCTCTGTTTTAAATGTAGTCCTGTTTCATAGACCTGTATTTAGTCTCCATAGTGTGGTCTTTGGCTTTCTGTCCAATTGTAACTTCAGTTGCAGGCTGAAATGATCAGTTATCTCTGTCCAATTTTACATTCTTTTGCTTTATGACAATCCCTATCAAACATCAAAACATAGTCAATTATTGAATAGATATTGTGTCTTGCAGAGTAAAAAGTGAATTCACTATTAAATCAATTTTTCAGAAAACGACGTGGCCTTTATTGACAATTGGAAGACGTTTTGGGGAAAGCCTGGTCTGGTTAGAAGAGACGGCATTCATCCCACCCGGGATGGTGCAGCTCTGATCTCTAGAAATCTGGCTGATATTATTAGATCCTCCCCCTGACAATCCAGGGTCCAGGCCGGGATGCAGAGCTGCAGTCTTACACGTCAATCAAAATAACCTTGACTGTTTGGTTCCTGTAGACCTCCCTGACCTGACTCTAGATTGTTTGGTTCCTTTAGACCTCCCTGACCTGACTCTAGACGGTTTGGTTCCTGTAGACCTCCCTGACCTGACTCTAGACTGTTTGGTTCCCGTAGACCTCCCTGAGCTGACTCTAGACTGTTTGGTTCCCGTAGACCTCCCTGACCTGACTCTAGATTGTTTGGTTCCTTTAGACCTCCCTGACCTGACTCTAGACTGTTTGGTTCCTTTAGACCTCCCTGACCTGACTCTAGACTGTTTGGTTCCTGTAGACCTCCCTGAACTGACTCTAGACGGTTTGGTTCCTGTAGACCTCCCTGAGCTGACTCTAGATTGTTTGGTTCCTTTAGACCTCCCTCACCTGACTCTAGACGGTTTGGTTCCTGTAGACCTCCCTCACCTGACCTCAAATCTAAATCGTCCCAACTCCCATACTACTCTCATTGGTGCATCAATACTGGACCAGATCAACTCCTCCTTGGTTTTAGGATATGTACCACGGGTTTTTAAAGTGCAGTAAATAAACCTTAAAAAACTCTCTCTTGACCCAGACATTTTTGTTAATTATAGATCAGTCAGGGTTCAGAATGCATCATAGCACAGAAAACAGCACTGGTTCGAGTCTCAGAATCCAATTCAACATTTTATTACTTGTATATAAAGATGAGAATAGGGGTTAGATTATTGATATGAGGTTTAAATGAGAGCTCATTATCAATGATGACACCCAGAGTCTTCACCCTGGAGAAGGTAAAACTGAAAAATAGGTTCTGAGGCTAGTCCTAATGTTGTGGTGTCTCTCTGACCCTCTGGTACCTGGTCTGTGGCTCTGGTTCTGCAGGGAACGCGGAGCAGAATGAGGAAACAGGGCTGATAGAGTTCAGACTGACAGGTCCTCTGCAGTACCTGCCCTGGTACCACGCAGTGGGTCTGGTCTGGATCAGCGAGTTCATCCTGGCCTGTCAGCAGATGACAGTGGCCGGCGCCGTCGTCACATACTACTTCACCAGGTAAGTGCAATGCATCACCGCATGGTGCTCTGGTGTTTCTGTGCAGGTCCAAATGAAGACTATGTGTTTCAGGGACAAGAACCGGCTGCCAGTGACGCCAATCCTGTCATCAGTCCTGAGGCTGGTCCGGTACCACCTGGGGACTGTCGCCAAGGGATCCTTTATCATCACACTGGTCAAGATCCCCCGACTCATCCTCATGTATATCCACAACCAGCTCAAAGGAAGGGTACGGATTGCTTCGCAGTGGCCGTTTCCATGGCAACACAAACCTGGTTGTGTTCTGGGTTCTGAGCTCATGTTCCCTTGCTTGTTTCTGCAGGAGAATGTATGTGCTCGCTGCCTGCTGAAGTCCTGTATCTGCTGTCTGTGGTGTTTGGAGAAGTGCCTCAACTATCTCAATCAGGTATCGTTTAAGCCTCGCCCCCCTCCTTCAGCCTTTCCTCCCAGTCCTCACTCAAGTGTCACACCTGTGTCTGGTTCTTTTCCCCCAGAATGCATATGCAGCCACCGCCATCAACAGCACCAGTTTCTGCACATCTGCGCGTGACGCCTTCGTCATCCTGGTGGAGAACGCTTTGCGCGTCGCCACAATCAACGCCATTGGAGACTTTGTGCTCTTCCTGGGAAAGGTGAGCCATCACTGGGTCTGAAGCTGTTCTGGGCCTGGTCCCAATTGTGGAACCAGGCCTGTGGTGAAACACAGGACCGTGGAGTCAATCCTGATGGTTTTCCTGCTGTGTTGCTCTTCTTGTACTGTGGAACATTTCTGAAGCAGGAATCTTTTATTTTTTTTGACTCAATTAATCTTTGACATGTTTGAACCAAGGTGCGACATCTGGTCTTTTAGTTTTAGTTTTGGTATATTTATATAAAAACAACCATGTTCTCCCTCGGCCACATCCAGACACTTTCCAGATGTATAAAGAGCAGCAGTGCCCCCTAGTGGTGCGGCATTAAAGGTAAACATAAACCTAAGAGCTGACAATCTCACTCTCTTTATACAAATAATAATAAGAAAACACAAATAAAAAATATATTTTTAGACCCCCTGCAAAAAGAACAACCTTATGATCCTCAAGCACAGGAACAACATGACGTGGATGTTCTCGTATGAACAGCACATTAATATGAGTCAGTTCAGGTAACGGTTCTTCATTGAGAGCTTCAAGCAGCGCAGCTGAGGAAGCTCCGCTTTTTTTTAGACAGTCTGCAAGTTAGTATTTAGTTTCTGACCACAATACTTGATTAACCAGGTTAATGAGTCTGGATCAGTTCTTTGATTGATTTCATTTCTAAATGCAGTCTCTTTTCTGTATGAAACGTAATAGACTTTAGTGCATCAACAAGAGAAAGTCGTCAGTGACACAGATGTTGGTACAGTGTGATCAGTACAACCGGCATTTAGCTCAGAAAGAAAAATGGCATCGTCCGTCCCTCCAGACACGTTTCATCCACAAGAGTGCTTCTGTGGGGCCCACCTGAAGTACCCCAACCCAAGATTGTCAAAAGATGCATTAGTGAAGGTAACCATCTTTTAAAGGGTCGTCTTCACCAAGGGGCGGAAAGTTTAACTCAACTGACGTTGCCAGTTGTTTGCACCAAACTCTGTTTGCTTCAGACATTTTCACAGTTTCCAAAGTTTGCCTGTGCTGTTGGTCTCTGGAGGCGATTTAATGAAAATGTCTCTTCACAGTTCCAGTTCTTGTAAGAAGAATAATTTTATGTCCATTGAATGAAGTTGCCATAGTTTTTGACAACTTACTGCCACAAGGTGCCTCAGAGACTCTGAAGCACAGGTTGGATAGTCCGTTTGAAGCTCAGAAACAGCCCCTCAAACCCTCGTGCAACAAGCCTGGCTTTTGGAACCTATTTCCTGTCTCTTTCAGAGTTCACACCCAATGTGTGGAGATGCACCTTTGTCCGGTGTGCTGAACTTTCTCAAACACATGGCTTTATATTCAGTATTTATTTTACTGGTCTTAGTTTCATCAGAAGGCAGCACGGTGGCTTAGTGGTCAGCTCTGCTGCCTCACAGCAAGAAGGTTCCTGGTTCGATTCCTGGCCCGGTGGGTCTTTCTGTGTGGAGTTTGCATGTTCTCCCCGTGCTTGCGTGGGTTCCCTCCGGGTACTCCGGCTTCCTCCCACAGTCCAAAAACATGCAGGGTAGGTTAATTGATCACACTAAATCGCCCGTAGGTGTGCATGTGAGTGTGCATGTTTGTCTGTAAATACGTGGCCCTGCGATGGACTGGCGACCTGTGGACCCCTGCCTTTCATCTGAAATGCGTCGGGATCGGCTCCGACTGACCCCCGTGAACCTGAAGGAGTAAGCGGGAATAGATGGATGATGGGATGGTTTTATCAGATGACACATCCTTAGTCACAACCTCCTCACATGTGTCAGGGCTGGAGGCCTGAGCCTGGACCTGGACAGATCAACTGCTGTTACCAGCTGGCTCAAGCTGCTCCAAGTTGGACCAGTTCTCCTGTTTTCCTGCGGCCCCAGTACTTTTTCTGTCTGTGAACCACGTCCTACATATCCTGGATCTATGAGCGGGTCGTTGTCAGCACCTTCTGCATTCGTCTCTGTATCCTCGTTTATGTTCTTCACCAGTTTCTTTTTCTCATTTTTTTATTTCTAATGTCACGAGACACCAATTATCATCACGGATTAGCAGCTGGAACAGCTAGCTAACAAGCTGTCTCATTAGCTCCGCCCATATGTTCTTTTTGGATCAACCTGGGTTGGGCGGAGTCAGTTCCTACTGTCCAGAAAGGGTGGGTGATGTGACGGTAGGTGTGTCCAGGTGGTCTTGATGTAGTGATGCATCTGCCCTGCTCAATGTTAGGGGACCACGTGATGTCATCAGTGATGTAATCAATGAAATGTTTGCGTGAAGCTTGTCCTCAGAGTTCTCCCGATGGTGTCCCCTCAGATCCTCATCATGACTTGCACAGCGTTCGCGGGCGTCCTCCTCCTCAACTACCAGCGGGATTACGCAGAGTGGCTGCTGCCGCTCATCATCGTGTGTCTCTTCTCCTTCCTGGTGGCTCACTGCTTCCTTTCCATCTTCGAGATCGTGGTGGACGTCCTCTTCCTGTGCTTCGCCATCGACACCAAGTACAATGATGGCACTCCGGGGAAGGAGTTCTTCATGGACAAAGCTCTCATGGTGAGAACGCCGCTTACCAAATATGACTAATGTCAAAGCAGCGATGCATCGCACACTTCTTTAATAATGACACTTTAAACACAATAAACCAAAACTTAAACCAAAAAAAAGTTCTAAAAACTTATCTAAAACTGAATACAGGTCGGAAACAGAGGTTCAAAAAGAGGTTCTTTGCAGAGCGTCTGGTTCATGTTGGAGCATCAGAGTTTGATCAACTTAGAACCTTGCTGCACTGTCAGCTTCCCTGTGGTTCTGACAGGTTCAGCAAGGTTCTAACAGTTTTCACCAGGTCAGGTTTTAATGTTCCATTAGGTTCTAACAGATTCGGCCAGGTTCCATCAGGTTCTAATTGTTTCTATCAAGTTCTAACAGTGTTATGGATCAAGGAATTGAACCCCAGAGCAGAGAGCCAAGGAAGGTAGAAATGATTTATTTCCAACAAGGAACGAAGAACTATCACAATCCAACTGGGCAGGAACAAAGCTTGGCAGACGTAGAATCCCCAAAGCGGAACTTGACTTGACTTGACTTGACTTGACTTGACTTGACTTGACTTGACTTGACTTGACTTGACTTGACTTGACTTGACTTGACTCTTGGAATCGGACGGAATCTTCTGGCAACCAGGAGTGGTGAGAAGGCCTGGTAAATAGGTTTGAGGCTGATGAGGGGATTGAGTGCAGGTGTCTGAAATGGCTGGCCACGCCCCTGCCATCCACCTGGTCTGTAACACAAAGAAGGGGAGGGGAAAAACACCACAGAGCCTCCACAACCATCACAAACAGATTCTCAGGTTTTATCAGATTATATCAGGTTCTTACATGTTCCCTTAGGTTCTAACAGATTCGACCAGGTTCCATCAGGTTCTAATTGTTTTTATCAAGTTCTAACAGATTCTCTCAGGTTTGATCAGATTATATCAGGTTCTCACATGTTCCATTAGGTTCTGTCAGGTTTTGTCAGTTCCTAACAGATTATGTCAGGTTTGAATAGACTCCCTCAGGTTGTAATTGGTTCCATGAGGTTTTAACAGATTATGTCAGATTCTGACAGGTTCCAGGTTGAGGTCAAACAACCCATTTCAGGTGTTTTTGTGAAACGTTCACGTCTGGACTTCACCGATCCTTTTCTTTGATCTGAATATCCGCCTTCTTCCCCAAATGCTTGTTTGCCCTGCCCCTCAGTCTGCTTGCCAGACCCATCCCAGCCATTACCACTCCCTCATCTCCTGACCCTTATTTCTGACCCCACCCCTGTAGGAGTTTGTTGAGAGCAGTCGGCGATTGGAGCGTGCAGCGGAACGTGGGCGAAGCCGGGTGAAGGAGTCAACTTCAGAAGGGGCAGAGATGAAGCCCATGGTGAGTGAATGCGGTGGTGGAGGGGGCATGGCTAGGCCAAAAAGCTCAGAGAAGGATGGGGCGGGGACAGGGCCACACATGGGCAAGGGTGGGGAGTGGGAGGAGCTTCAGGAGTTCCAGGTGTACTACCTGATGGTGGGGGTGCTGGTGGACTGGGTTCTTACAGAGCAGAGGGACTTTGTCCTCTGCCTCAGCGAGGACGTGGTCCTCTTCCTCTGCGTCTACCTGCCCACCTCCACCCTCTTCCTGTTCGTCAGCCTGCTGCACATGCCAAGCCCCGCCCCCTTCACCAAGTCAGCCTCTAAATCAGCCGCCATCACCACCGTGTGCTAAGACATCCATGCATATTGATGCATGCTACAGACGTGTAATTACTGAAACCATCATCACCATCACCGTCATCATCACTGTCACCATCATCATCACCGTCGCCGTTCCTCTGGAACTGAACCCAATGACTTTGTGTTTTTGATAGATTTATTTTTTTACTTTTGTATGTTTTTTACTCATATATTTTTATAAAAGGGTGACCTTCTGCAGCTCTGTGTCCGAGTGTTTCTATTCCACTTTGTGCTTGAAAGAGGACGAGGACTCAGCAGATAAGCCGGCCCCTCACGTGGAGGGCTGGTGTCCCTCCATGAATAATTAAATCGGATCTGTTGCATCTGAGATAAAGAAAACATTGAACTTTAAGACACAGAAAGCTTCATTTGTGTTGCTGTGGGCGGTAAAAACCAGTAAGCAGATGTTTTACAGGAAGCTGTTGTGTGCTGGGTCCTCGCTCCTTCAGAGGAAAGTGTTTGGACCTGAGGAGAGTTTACAGTCTGAAACTAAAAACAAATACAATTTAGATAATTTTATTCCAGGTTTGGGCACGGCTGAAGTTGAAATATAGTATTCAATTGACCAACTTCAGGTTCACACAGACACCAAACTGAAAACTCTAAAAAACGCAGCACATGAATATGAAGTTACGTTTTGTTACACATAAATGTATCATACCTCAATACATGCGTATTAAGGTCCAAATCTACGCATCATGGCCATGTTTAGAGCTGCAAATTGCATTGTGACCTGTGTATCAAGGTGAAATCGTCTCCAGACATGTATCAAAATACATACTATAATCCACATGAAATTGTGATCATGTATTGAGGTACATATCGTTTCATGACCTGTGGCAGAGTTCTTTACTAATCAGGGATCCCAGGTTTGTTTTAGAGATGAAGAGGAGGTTGTACATTGATTATTTGGATGGACTGATCTACCAGAACTGTAAATACGTCAGTCTTAGATAGGTTTAGATTTAATTGGTCTTTCTTCCTCAATGTGTATATGTCTGAAAGACAAGCTCAGATCAAGGTGTCACCTGGTGGGAGTGACAGGTATAGATGGGCGTCATCTGCATAGAGATGATACCAGAAACCATGAGGGAGAATCTACAGGTCTGAGAAGGAGAATTAAAGTGGTCTTGATTCTAAGCCTTGGTGCACCCCTTTAAAGATAAGGTGAAATTTGAGCAATGTCCTTAAAGATATGTTGAAAAAAGTTTGAGTTTTTAATGATTTACTGTCCATCGCCACCGCTATTTAGATGTGCTCGAGTTTAGAGACGGTTTATGCAGCAGAAGAGTTACCTGAATTTCTTTTTTAGACATGTTCAGGCTGCAGACTGTCATCAGTTTTCATCCATCTAACAATCCATCTTCTACACTTTCTTCATCCTGCTCCGTTTACAGGGGGTGGAGCCTATATGCAAAAATGGCTTAGAAGCCTCTAGGGGTCTCTGTGAGCTTCCAGGGGGTCTCTGTGTATATTTAGGGGTCTCTAGGGGCCTCCAGGGACCTGTTATCTGATGTCCACAAAGCTGTGTAATAAAGCAGTTAAATAAATGTTGGAAAAAGAAACCAGATAAGAACGTGTCAGGTCCTTGTTTGGAAATCCAGATATCCTACACCCTACGCAGGCTCTGCCTCCTGATGCCACCCACTCATTTCCCATGATTCTCTGCTCGAAACCTCCCCCTGTTTAACCAGCTGTGCTGTTTGCTGGTGCTGCTGTTAACCTTGTGCACGTTTCCTGTTTCAGGCTCCGGGGACGAGTTCAGCTTGACCAAAATCAGCCGCTGGGACTTCTTAAAGAGACATTCCAAAAGTTTATTTTTACCGACGTGTAACATGTTTACTATGGTTTCACTCCAGGGAAAACGATATTTTAATAAGAGACTGGAAAAAGTAACAAAGTTAATGAAGCACTTTATACCGAAGCGCTGCAAATTTTAAACTGGCTGATGCATTTTTTCGTAGTGATGTCTTTTTTATAAAACTCACTGAACTCATCGCCACTGCTAACAGCGTTCACACGCTTTTTCTTAACGTTTTTGCTTCTTGGGGCGACACGCTTCTCCCCTGGACTCCACCAAGGGGTGGGGCCTGTGGCCAGGTGGAGCAGCAGCCATAAAGCCATGACGGACCCAGAAGAGACTGCTGCAGGGCTATTATCATGGAAACAGCATGGGATTTTCATGTTGGTTTCCATCAGGTGTCATGTGACCAGCAGGGGGCAGAGATCCCTAATTTCTGTCTCATCAAAGTTATTGACTGGCTCTGTCAGTCACATGACCCAAACCTGAAGTCAGATGGGTGTTTCTGTTCACATCCGGTGAAGGAAAAAAATGGGCGGAGCTTCCTGCTGCTGTGACGGCTGAGTTAAGGTGTCAGCAATAACTCCAACTGCATCAATTGACCACAACAAGTCTTCCTGCTTCTGTTGAGCAACAACTCGACTGTCCAATGAGGCAGCTGACCACTGAGGAAGCTGAAGAAAGGTTCGGTCAGTGCGTGGAACGTTCTGAGGAAACACTGTACATCCTTTAGTGGACTGACATGATGAAGACAGCACTCTGGCTGTCCCTCTGGGCGGCCCTCTGCTTGCCCTTTTGTTTGCCTTCCAGTTCCACTCCGGTTCCACTCTGGTTCCCCTCCGGTTCCACTCCGGTTCCCCTCCGGTTCCACTCCGGTTCCACTCTGGTTCCCCTCCAGTTCCCCTCCAGTTCCACTCCGGTTCCACTCCGGTTCCACTCTGGTTCCACTCTGGTTCCCCTCCAGTTCCACTCCGGTTCCACTCCGGTTCCCCTCTGGTTCCCCTCTGGTTCCCCTCCGGTTCCCCTCTGGTTCCCCTCCGGTTCCCCTCTGGTTCCCCTCTGGTTCCCCTCCGGTTCCCCTCTGGTTGCCTGGTGTGTTGCCCTGTTGCCCCTCTAATTGGCCAGTTTGTGAGGCAGAATTGCGGCGTCCGCTCTCCTGACTGTAATAAGACTTAACTGTTTAGAGATGATTAGATTCTTTGGTCTGTTTCCTCCTCTGAGCTGAACAAAGTGTTTCATAAATCTCTTTCAGAAATACTTTCATCTTCGACCGACAGCGACCAAATGACCCCAGGTCTAAACGAGACGCTGTGGACCTGCACGTGGAAAACTAGCTGACTGTTTGATTCCCTCCTTGCTTTGATGAAGCTTCAAAACAAGCTTCACCTGTATGAAACCTTCTGGATTGACATCCTGACTCTCCTGAAGTGTTTCCTTCATCTCTTTTGGAGTAATGCTGCTAACAGTTGCAGTTGCAATAACAAAGGTAGAGGTGATGTCCAAACAGAACCAAGTTCTTCCAAATGTTCTCCAACATCAACACCAAGATCAAAACTGAACCAAACCCGATTTTTTTTCCCTAAGGATCGAGAACCTGACAAGCACCCAGAAAAGCTACGTTTTCACTGAGCGGTAGTCTCACTTCGGGATGGTACAGCACAGTTTGGGACAAAGGCCCTTTTATGTTCAAAGCTAAAACGGAGAAGGATGGAGCTCTCCGTCTGTGTCCTGCGTTGATTTTTCATGATATCAAGGCGCTTCTGAATACGGACAAAACAGAGCAACACCAGCAGAGGTCACGGCGGCAGTAGGTTGTGGGTTTTGGGTTAGCATCGGTCGTTAAACTAAACACGGGAAACGACTAAGAAGAAAACTGGCAGACATCCTCAAGTATTGAAAATTATGCTCATGAGTTTCTCACATGAGTAAAATTAAAAATTCTCTGTTAAAGTATCAACTTCCATTCAGTGGTTTGTTCACGCCGCTGTTTTGTTTCTTATGACTGAATTAACGCAAAGAAAACTTCCTCTACAGTCGCCATGTCTGATGACATTAGAAGTTGGCTTGGCTCTCCCCCTGGTGGATGTGTTGCTTAGCAACCATACCAACATCGATGCATGGAGGTGTGCGGGGCAGTAACAGAAACAAGGTTTAAAACAGACAAATGTGCGACTGTACAAAATCGAAGCAGAAACTGCGCTGAATGGCTCAACTGCCAGGTGGACGGCTTGACTACCCTCAAAACCAAAGTGCAGTTTATGTCACTCTCGACTAAAAACTGACTCAAAACTAGTTTAAAAAAAAATGTATAAAGATTTTGTGGTACTAGTGGCTTTTATTGAAAGGTGGACAGGAAGTGGGTAAAGAGACAGGGGGGGAAATGACGTCCAGCAAATTGTGACAGACCAGGATTTGAACCTGCGCTGCATGCACACGCTTAACCCACTGAGCCATGCAGGACCCTCAAAACACATTTTATACTATCACTTCTGTCATGTCAGGTAAACAGTGTCATAACTGCTGGAACTCTAAAGTCTGAGCTCATTCAAAGATCTCTCACAGCAAACACGACTCTAATGCCAACTCAGCTCGCTGCTGTGATGTCATAAAAAGCTGAAAGAGGTCCGATTTCCAAAAGCCTGCTAGTTATTCACTTTGTTCTAGCTAGCATACATTTCTCCAAAATCCACGCTAGACACAAGCCGCATAACTACGCCAGAGATAGCAGAGCTTCCAGTGAGCATAAGCGAACTAACAACACGAATGTTTAGACGCAAGAGAAACAAGGCAGGACGCCCCATTACGCCCCACGACTAACCAGCATAAACACTGTACCAGTGCCAAAACACAAATATAAGATATAAGAGTTAGAAAATGGTCAAAAAGACAGTAAAAATACTTAGTAGCCGACCGCTACCAAATTGCAGCTCAAATACTAGCTCACCTGCTAACAAAGACAAAACTGTGACAATGACATGACAATCCAGTTAAATCAAACTGATATAGATGTTTTCATGTTTCACTTAGGTTACTTCTGAAGTTAAAGTTAACTGGTTCTAGTAAACTAGTGGTGTTAGTTAAAGTTATCTAGCTCCAGTAAACTTGTGGTGGTAGTTGGAGGTAACTGGTTCCAGTAAACTTGATGTGTTGGTTAAAGTTAACTGGTTCCAGTAAACTTGTGTTGTTAGTTAAAGTTACCTGGTTCCAGTAAAATTGTGGTGGTAGTTGGAGGTAACTGGCTCCAGTAAACTTGTGGTGTTAGTTAAAGTTATCTGGCTCCAGTAAACTTCTGGTGTTAGTTGGAGCTAGCTGGTTCTAGTAAACATGTGGTGTTGGTTAAAGTTAACTGGTTCTAGTAAACTTGTGATGTTAGTTGGAGTTAGTTGGTTCTAGTAAACATGTGGTGTTGGTTAAAGTTAACTGGTTCTAGTAAACTTGTGATGTTAGTTGGAGTTAGTTGGTTCCAGTAAACTTGATGTGGTAGTTGGAGTTAACTGGTTCTAGTAAACATGTAAAGTTAGTTGGAGTTAGCTGGTTCTAGTAAACATGTGGTGTTAGTTGGAGTTAGCTGGTTCTAGTAAACATGTGGTGTTGGTTAAAGTTAACTGGTTCTAGTAAACATGTAAAGTTAGTTGGAGTTAGCTGGTTCTAGTAAACATGTGGTGTTGGTTAAAGTTAACTGGTTCTAGTAAACTTGTGATGTTAGTTGGAGTTAGTTGGTTCCAGTAAACTTGATGTGGTAGTTGGAGTTAACTGGTTCTAGTAAACATGTAAAGTTAGTTGGAGTTAGCTGGTTCTAGTAAACATGTGGTGTTAGTTAAAGTTCACTGGTTCTAGTAAACTTGTGGTGTTAGTTGGAAATAGTTGGTTTAAGTAAAGTTGTGGTGGTAGTTGGAGTTAACTGGTTCTAGTAAACATGTGATGTTGGTTAAAGTTAGCTGGTTCTAGTAAACGTGTGGTGTTGGTAAAGTTAACTGGTTCTAGTAAACTTGTGTTGTTATTTAAAGTTAGCTGGTTCCAGTAAACCTGTGGTGTTAGTTGGAGTTAACTGGTTCTAGTAAACTTGTGGTGGTAGTTGGAGTTAACTGGTTCTAGTAAACATGTGATGTTAGTTTAAGTTAGCTGGTTCTAGTAAACTTGTGGTCTAAGTTAAAGTTAGCTGGTTCTAGTTAACTTGTAGTGTTATTTAAAGTTAGCTGGTTCCAGTAAACTTGTGTTGTTAGTTAAAGTTAGCTGGTTCCAGTAAACTTGTGGTGGTAGTTGGAGTTAACTGGTTCCAGTAAACTTGTGATGTTAGTTAACGTTAGCTGGTTCCAGGAAACTTGTGGTGTTGGTTAAAGTTAACTGGTTCTAGTAAACTTGTGTTGTTAGTTAACGTTACCTGGTTCAAGGAAACTTGTTGTGTTGGTTAAAGTTAACTGGTTCTAGTAAACTTGTGTTGTTAGTTAACGTTAGCTGGTTCAAGGAAACTTGTGGTGTTGGTTAAAGTTAACTGGTTCTAGTAAACTTGTGTTGTTAGTTAATGTTACTTGGTTCCAGTAAACTTGTGGTGGTAGTTGGAGTTAACTGGTTCTAGTAAAAATGTGGTGTTGTTTAAAGTTAACTGGTTCTAGTAAACTTGTGGTGGTAGTTGGAGTTAACTGGTTCTAGTAAACATATGATGTTAGTTAAAGTTAACTGGTTCTAGTAAACGTGTGGTGTTGGTAAAGTTAACTGGTTCTAGTAAACTTGTGTTGTTACTTAAAATTAGCTGGTTCCAGTAAACTTGTGGTTTTGTTTAAGTTAACTGGTTCTAGTAGACATGTGATGTTAGTTAAAGTTATCTGGTTCCAGTAAACTTGTGGTGTTAGTTTAAGTTTTCTGGCTCCAGTAAACTTGTGGTGGTAGTTTGAGCTAGCTGGTTCTAGTAAACATGTGGTGTTGGTTAAAGTTAGCTGGTTCCAGTAAACGTTTGGTGTTAGTTGGAGTTAGTTGGTTCCAGTAAACATGTGGTGTTAGTTGGAATTAGCTGGTACCAGTAAACTTTTGGTGTTAGATAAAGTTAACTGGTTCCAGTAAACGTGTGGTGGTAGTTGCAGCTAACACGTTAAAGTAAACTTGTGGTGTTATTTGGAGTTAGCTGGTTCGAGTAAACTTGTGGTGTTATTTAAAGTTAGCTCGTTCTTTCAGGTATAGTTAACTGGTTCTAGTAAACTTGTAGAGTAAAAGTTAACTGGTTCCATCAAACGTGTGGTGATAGTTAAAGTTAACTGGTTTTAGTAAACCTGTGGTGTTAGTTGGAGTTCCAACTGGTTCCAGTGAACTTGTGGTTTCAGGTAAAGTTAACTGGTTCTAGTAAACTTGTGGTGTTAAAGTTAACTGGTTCCATCAAACGTGTGGTGATAGTTAAAGTTAACTGGTTTTAGTAAACTTGTGGTGTTAGATAATGTTAGCTGGTTCCAGTAAACTTGTGATGTTAGTTGGAGTTATCTGGTTTTAAGTAAACCTGTGATGTTAGTTAAAGATTGTTGGTTTCAGTAAACTTGTGATTTATGTTGGAGTTATCTGGTTGTAGTGAACTTGTGGTGATAGTTAAAATTAGTTGGTTCCAGAAAACCTGTGATGTTAGTTAAAGTTAGCTGGTTCCAGTAAACCTGTGGTGTTAGTTGGAGTTCCAACTGGTTCCAGTGAACTTGTGGTTTCAGGTAAAGTTAACTGGTTCTAGTAAACTTGTGGTGTTAAAGTTAATTGGTTCTAGTAAACATGTGATGTTAGTTAAAGTTAGCTGGTTCCAGTAAACTTGTGGTGTTAGTTTAAGTTTGCTGGTTCCAGTAAACTTGTGATGTTCGGTAAAGTTAATTGGTTCTAGTAAACTTGTGATGTTAGTTAAAGTTAGCTGGTTCTACTAAACTTGTGATGTTAGTTAAAGTTAGCTGGCTCTAGTGAACTTGTGGTGTTAGTTGGAGTTAGCTGGTTCCAGTAAACTTGTGGTTTCAGGTTGAGTTAACTGGCTCCAGTAAACTTGTGGTGTTAGTTAAAGTTAGCTGGTTTCAGTAAAGTTGTGGTGTTAGTTGGAGTTCGTTGGTTCCAGTAAGCTTGTGGTGTTAGTTAAAGTTAGCTGGTTCTACTAAACTTGTGATGTTAGTTAAAGTTAGCTGGCTCTAGTGAACTTGTGGTGTTAATTGGAGTTAACTTGTTCTAGGAAACTTGTGGTGTTTCTTAAAGTTAGCTGATTGTAGTAAACTTGTGATGTTAGTTGGAGTTAGCTGGTTCCAGTAAACTTGTGGTTTCAGTTTGAGTTAACTGGCTCCAGTTAGCGTTAGCTGGTTCCAGTAAACTTGTGATGTTAGTTAAAGTTAGCTGGTTTCAGTAAACTTGTGGTGTTAGTTGGAGTTCGTTGGTTCCAGTAAGCTTGTGGTGTTAGTTAAAGTTAGCTGGTTCCAGGAAACTTGTGGTGTTAGTTAAAGTTAGCTGGTTACAGGAAACTTGTGGTGTTAGT
Organism: Xenentodon cancila; assembly: GCA_014839995.1. Lineage (NCBI taxonomy): Eukaryota > Metazoa > Chordata > Actinopteri > Beloniformes > Belonidae > Xenentodon > Xenentodon cancila. The sequence goes on from CM026205.1 coordinate 406,019, forward strand.
TAAGGTCAACTGGTTTCAGTAAACCTGTGATGTTAGTTAAAGTTAGCTGGTTCCAGTAAACTTGTCGTGTTAGTCGGAGTTAGCTGCTTTTAGTAAACTTGTGGTGTTAGTTGGAGTTAGCTGGTTCCTGTAAACTTGTGGTGTTAGACTTAATTGATTCCAGTAAACGTGTGGTGTTAGTTAACGTTAGCTGGTTCCAGTAAACTTGTGGTGTTAGTTGGAGTTAACTGGTTCCAGTAAACTTGTGGTGTTAGTTGAGGTTAGCTGGTTCTAGTAAACTTGTGGTTTAAGTTAAAGTTAACTGGTTCCAGTAAACTTGTGGTGTTAGTTAAAGTTAGCTGGTTCCAGTAAACTTGTGGTGTTAGATAAAGTTAACTAGTTCCAGTAAACCTATGACGTTAGTTGGAGTTATCTGGTTCTAGTAATCTTGTGGTGTTTGTTAGAGGTACCTGGTTCTAGTAAACTTATAGGATTAGTTAAAATTTACTGGTTCCAGTAAACTTGTGGTGTTAGGAAAAGTTAATTGGTTCTGGTAAACTTTTGATATTAGTTAAACTTAGGTGGTTCTGGTAAACTTGTGGTGTTAGGTAAAGTTAATTGGTTCTGGTAAACTTTTGATGTTAGTTAAACTTAGGTGGTTCCAGTAAACTTGTGATGTTAGTTTGAGTTAGCTGGTTCTAGTAAACTTGTGGTGTTAGTTGGAGTTAAGTGGTTCTAGTGATATTGTGGCGTTAATTAAAGTTAACTGGTTCTAGTATTGTTGTGGTGTTAGTTGGAGTTTGTTGGTTTCAGTAAAGTTGTGGTTTTAGATGGAGTAAGCTGGTTCTAGTAAACATGTGGTGTTAGTTTAAGTTAACTGGGTCCCGTAAACTTGTGATGTTAGTTGGAGTTATCTGGTTCTAGTAATCTTGTGGTGTTAATTAATGTTTACTGGTTCTAGTAAACTGGTAGGGTTTGTTAAAGTTTAGTGGTTCCAGTAAACTTGTGGTGTTTGTTAAAGTTAACTGGTCCCAGGAAACCTGTGGTGTTAGTTAAAGTTAGCTGGTTCCATTAAACTTGGGGTGTTAGTCGAAGTTAGCTGGTTCTAGTAAACTTGTAGGGTTAGTTAACGTTTACTGGTTCCAGTAAACTTGTGGTGTTAGGTAAAGTTAAGCGCTTCTAGTAAACCTGTGATGTTAGTTGGAGTTAGTTTGTTCCAGTTAACTTGTGGTGTTGGTTAAAGTTAACTGGTTCTAGTAAACTTGTGTTGTTAGTTAACGTTACCTGGTTCAAGGAAACTTGTTGTGTTGGTTAAAGTTAACTGGTTCTAGTAAACTTGTGTTGTTAGTTAACGTTAGCTGGTTCAAGGAAACTTGTGGTGTTGGTTAAAGTTAACTGGTTCTAGTAAACTTGTGTTGTTAGTTAATGTTACTTGGTTCCAGTAAACTTGTGGTGGTAGTTGGAGTTAACTGGTTCTAGTAAAAATGTGGTGTTGTTTAAAGTTAACTGGTTCTAGTAAACTTGTGGTGGTAGTTGGAGTTAACTGGTTCTAGTAAACATATGATGTTAGTTAAAGTTAACTGGTTCTAGTAAACGTGTGGTGTTGGTAAAGTTAACTGGTTCTAGTAAACTTGTGTTGTTACTTAAAATTAGCTGGTTCCAGTAAACTTGTGGTTTTGTTTAAGTTAACTGGTTCTAGTAGACATGTGATGTTAGTTAAAGTTATCTGGTTCCAGTAAACTTGTGGTGTTAGTTTAAGTTTTCTGGCTCCAGTAAACTTGTGGTGGTAGTTTGAGCTAGCTGGTTCTAGTAAACATGTGGTGTTGGTTAAAGTTAGCTGGTTCCAGTAAACGTTTGGTGTTAGTTGGAGTTAGTTGGTTCCAGTAAACATGTGGTGTTAGTTGGAATTAGCTGGTACCAGTAAACTTTTGGTGTTAGATAAAGTTAACTGGTTCCAGTAAACGTGTGGTGGTAGTTGCAGCTAACACGTTAAAGTAAACTTGTGGTGTTATTTGGAGTTAGCTGGTTCGAGTAAACTTGTGGTGTTATTTAAAGTTAGCTCGTTCTTTCAGGTATAGTTAACTGGTTCTAGTAAACTTGTAGAGTAAAAGTTAACTGGTTCCATCAAACGTGTGGTGATAGTTAAAGTTAACTGGTTTTAGTAAACCTGTGGTGTTAGTTGGAGTTCCAACTGGTTCCAGTGAACTTGTGGTTTCAGGTAAAGTTAACTGGTTCTAGTAAACTTGTGGTGTTAAAGTTAACTGGTTCCATCAAACGTGTGGTGATAGTTAAAGTTAACTGGTTTTAGTAAACTTGTGGTGTTAGATAATGTTAGCTGGTTCCAGTAAACTTGTGATGTTAGTTGGAGTTATCTGGTTTTAAGTAAACCTGTGATGTTAGTTAAAGATTGTTGGTTTCAGTAAACTTGTGATTTATGTTGGAGTTATCTGGTTGTAGTGAACTTGTGGTGATAGTTAAAATTAGTTGGTTCCAGAAAACCTGTGATGTTAGTTAAAGTTAGCTGGTTCCAGTAAACCTGTGGTGTTAGTTGGAGTTCCAACTGGTTCCAGTGAACTTGTGGTTTCAGGTAAAGTTAACTGGTTCTAGTAAACTTGTGGTGTTAAAGTTAATTGGTTCTAGTAAACATGTGATGTTAGTTAAAGTTAGCTGGTTCCAGTAAACTTGTGGTGTTAGTTTAAGTTTGCTGGTTCCAGTAAACTTGTGATGTTCGGTAAAGTTAATTGGTTCTAGTAAACTTGTGATGTTAGTTAAAGTTAGCTGGTTCTACTAAACTTGTGATGTTAGTTAAAGTTAGCTGGCTCTAGTGAACTTGTGGTGTTAGTTGGAGTTAGCTGGTTCCAGTAAACTTGTGGTTTCAGGTTGAGTTAACTGGCTCCAGTAAACTTGTGGTGTTAGTTAAAGTTAGCTGGTTTCAGTAAAGTTGTGGTGTTAGTTGGAGTTCGTTGGTTCCAGTAAGCTTGTGGTGTTAGTTAAAGTTAGCTGGTTCTACTAAACTTGTGATGTTAGTTAAAGTTAGCTGGCTCTAGTGAACTTGTGGTGTTAATTGGAGTTAACTTGTTCTAGGAAACTTGTGGTGTTTCTTAAAGTTAGCTGATTGTAGTAAACTTGTGATGTTAGTTGGAGTTAGCTGGTTCCAGTAAACTTGTGGTTTCAGTTTGAGTTAACTGGCTCCAGTTAGCGTTAGCTGGTTCCAGTAAACTTGTGATGTTAGTTAAAGTTAGCTGGTTTCAGTAAACTTGTGGTGTTAGTTGGAGTTCGTTGGTTCCAGTAAGCTTGTGGTGTTAGTTAAAGTTAGCTGGTTCCAGGAAACTTGTGGTGTTAGTTAAAGTTAGCTGGTTACAGGAAACTTGTGGTGTTAGTTAAGGTCAACTGGTTTCAGTAAACCTGTGATGTTAGTTAAAGTTAGCTGGTTCCAGTAAACTTGTCGTGTTAGTCGGAGTTAGCTGCTTTTAGTAAACTTGTGGTGTTAGTTGGAGTTAGCTGGTTCCTGTAAACTTGTGGTGTTAGACTTAATTGATTCCAGTAAACGTGTGGTGTTAGTTAACGTTAGCTGGTTCCAGTAAACTTGTGGTGTTAGTTGGAGTTAACTGGTTCCAGTAAACTTGTGGTGTTAGTTGAGGTTAGCTGGTTCTAGTAAACTTGTGGTTTAAGTTAAAGTTAACTGGTTCCAGTAAACTTGTGGTGTTAGTTAAAGTTAGCTGGTTCCAGTAAACTTGTGGTGTTAGATAAAGTTAACTAGTTCCAGTAAACCTATGACGTTAGTTGGAGTTATCTGGTTCTAGTAATCTTGTGGTGTTTGTTAGAGGTACCTGGTTCTAGTAAACTTATAGGATTAGTTAAAATTTACTGGTTCCAGTAAACTTGTGGTGTTAGGAAAAGTTAATTGGTTCTGGTAAACTTTTGATATTAGTTAAACTTAGGTGGTTCTGGTAAACTTGTGGTGTTAGGTAAAGTTAATTGGTTCTGGTAAACTTTTGATGTTAGTTAAACTTAGGTGGTTCCAGTAAACTTGTGATGTTAGTTTGAGTTAGCTGGTTCTAGTAAACTTGTGGTGTTAGTTGGAGTTAAGTGGTTCTAGTGATATTGTGGCGTTAATTAAAGTTAACTGGTTCTAGTATTGTTGTGGTGTTAGTTGGAGTTTGTTGGTTTCAGTAAAGTTGTGGTTTTAGATGGAGTAAGCTGGTTCTAGTAAACATGTGGTGTTAGTTTAAGTTAACTGGGTCCCGTAAACTTGTGATGTTAGTTGGAGTTATCTGGTTCTAGTAATCTTGTGGTGTTAATTAATGTTTACTGGTTCTAGTAAACTGGTAGGGTTTGTTAAAGTTTAGTGGTTCCAGTAAACTTGTGGTGTTTGTTAAAGTTAACTGGTCCCAGGAAACCTGTGGTGTTAGTTAAAGTTAGCTGGTTCCATTAAACTTGGGGTGTTAGTCGAAGTTAGCTGGTTCTAGTAAACTTGTAGGGTTAGTTAACGTTTACTGGTTCCAGTAAACTTGTGGTGTTAGGTAAAGTTAAGCGCTTCTAGTAAACCTGTGATGTTAGTTGGAGTTAGTTTGTTCCAGTTAACTTGTGGTGTTAGTTAAATATAGCTGGTTCCAGGACACCTGTGGTGTTAGTTAAGGTTAACTGGTTTCAGTAAACCTGTGATGTTAGTTAAAGTTAGCTGGTTCCAGTAAACTTGTGGTGTTAGTTGGAGTTCGTTGGTTCCAGTAAGCTTGTGGTGTTAGTTAAAGTTAGCTGGTTCCAGGACACCTGTGGTGTTAGTTAAGGTTAACTGGTTTCAGTAAACCTGTGATGTTAGTTAAAGTTAGCTGGTTCCAGGACACCTGTGGTGTTAGTTAAGGTTAACTGGTTTCAGTAAACCTGTGATGTTAGTTAAAGTTAGCTGGTTCCAGTAAACTTGTGGTGTTAGTTGGAGTTAGCTGCTTTTAGTAAACTTGTGGCGTTAGTTGGAGTTAGCTGGTTCCTGTAAACTTGTGGTGTTAGACTTAATTGATTCCAGTAAACGTGTGGTGTAAGTTGGAGTTGGTTGGTTCCAGTAAACTTGTGGTGTTAGTTAACGTTAGCTGGTTCCAGTGAACTTGTGGTGTTAGTTGGAGATAACTGGTTCCAGTAAACTTGTGGTGTTAGTTAAAGTTTGCTGGTTCCAGTAAACTTGTGGTGTTAGATAAAGTTAACTAGTTCCAGTAAACTTATGACGTTAGTTGGAGTTATCTGGTTCTATTAATCTTGTGGCATTTGTTAGAGGTACCTGGTTCTAGTAAACTTATAGGGTTAGTTAAAGTTTACTGGTTCCAGTAAACTTGTGGTGTTAGGTAAAGTTAATTGGTTCTGGTAAACTTTTGATGTTAGTTAAACTTAGGTGGTTCCAGTAAACTTTGGTGTTAGTTGGAGGTAACTGGTTCTAGTAAACTTGTGGTGTTAATTAAAGTAAGCTGGTTCCAGTAAACTTGTGATGTTAGTTTAAGTTAGCTGGTTCTAGTAAACTTATGGTGTTAGTTGGAGTTAAGTGGTACTAGTAATATTGTGGTGATAGTTAAAGTTTGCTGGTTCTAGTAAATTTGTGATGTTAAATGGAGTTAACTGGTTCTAGTGGTATTGTGGCGTTAAATAAAGTTAACTGGTTCTAGTAATGTGGTGTTAGTTGGAGTTAGTTGGTTTCAGTAAAGTTGTGGTGTTAGATGGAGTAAGCTGGTTCTAGTAAACATGTGGTGTTAGTTTAAGTTAACTGGGTCCCGTAAACTTGTGATGTTAGTTGGAGTTTTCTGGTTCTAGTAATCTTGTGGTATTAGTTGGAGTTAACTGGTTCTAGTAAACTTGTAGTGTTAATTAATGTTATGTGGTTCCTTGTAAACTTGTGGTGTTAGTTAAAGTTGGCTTGTTTCAGTAAACTTGTGGTGTTGGATAAAGTTAATTGGTTCTAGTAAACTTGTGATGTTAGTTAAAGTTACCTGGTTCCAGTAAACTTGTGGTGGTAGTTGGAGGTAACTGGTTCTAGTAAACTGGTGGTGTTAGTTAAAGTTAGCTGATTCTAGTAAACCTGTTGTGTTAGTTAAAGTTAGCTGGTTCTAGTTAACTTGTAGTGTTATTTAAAGTTATCTGGCTCCAGTAAACTTCTGGTGTTAGTTGAAGTAAGCTGGTTCCAGTAATCTTGATGTGTTGGTTAAAGTTACCTGGTTCCAGTAAACATATTATGTTAGTTAAAGTTAACTGGATCCCGTAAACTTGTGGTGTTAGTTGAAGTTATCTGGTTTCAGTAATCTTGTGGCATTAGTTGGAGTCAGCTGGTTCCAGTAAACATGTGGTGTTAGTTAAAGTTAACTGGTTCCAGTAAACTTGTGGTGGTAATTGGATAAAGTTAGCTGGTTCCAGTAATCTTGTGATGTTAGTCTGAGTTAGCTGGTTCCAGTAACCTTGTGGTAGTAATTGGAATTAGTTGGTTCCAGTAAACTTGTGGTGTTAGTTACATTTTTTTGGTTCCAGGAAACATGTGGTGTTGGTTAAAGTTAGCTTCTTCTAGTAAGCTTGTGGTGTTAGTTAAGGTTAACTGGTTCCAGTAAACTTGTGATGTTAGATGGAGTTAGCTGGTTCCAGTAAACTTGTGATTTTAGTTAAAGTTAACTGGTTCTAGTAAGCTTGTGGTGTTACATAAAGTTAGCTTGTTCCAGTAAACTTGTGATGTTAGTTGGAGTTAGCTGGTTCTAGTAAACTTGTAGTGTTAGTTAAAGTTAGCTGGTTCCAGTAAACATGTGGTGTCAGTTAAAGTTAGCTTTTTCTAGTAATCTTGTGATGTTAGTTGGAGTTACCTGATTCCAGTAAACTTGTAGTGTTAGTTAAAGTTAGCTGGTTCCAGTAAACTTGTGGGGTTAGTTAAACTTAATTGGTTCTAGTAAACTTGTGATGTTTGTTGGAGTTACCTGATTCCAGTAAACTTGTAGTGTTAGTTAAAGTTAGCTGGTTCCAGTAAACTTGTGGGGTTAGTTAAACTTAATTGGTTCTAGTAAACTTGTGATGTTTGTTGGAGTTACCTGATTCCAGTAAACTTGTAGTGTTAGTTAAAGTTAGCTGGTTCCAGTAAACTTGTGATGTTAGTTAAAGTTAACTGGTTCCAGTAAACTTGTGGTGTTAGTTAAACTTAATTGGTTCTAGTAAACTTGTGATGTTAAAGTTAACTGGTTCCAGTAAACTTGTGATGTTGAAGTTAACTGGTTCCAGTAAGCATGTCTTGTTAGTTAAAGTTAACTGGTTCTAGTAAACTTGTGGTGGTAATTGGAATTTGTTGGTTCCAGTAAACATGTGGTGATGGTTAAAGTTAGCTTCTTCTAGTAAGCTTGTGATGTTAGTTAAAGTTAACTGGTTCCAGTAAACTTGTGGTGTTGGTTGAAGTTAGCTTGTTCCAGTAAACTTGTGGTGTTGGTTGAAGTTAGCTTTTTCTAGTAATCTTGTGATGTTTGTTAGAGTTACCTGATTCCAGTAAACTTGTAGTGTTAGTTAAAGTTAGCTGGTTCCAGTAAACTCTTGGGGTTAGTTAGAGTTAACTGGTTCTAGTATAATTGTGGTGTAAGTTAAAGTTAGCTTGTTCCAGTAAACTTGTGATGTTAGTTAAAGTTAACTGGTTCCAGTAAACTTGTGATGTAAGTGGAAGTTAGCGTGTTCTAGTAAACTTGTGGGGTTAGTTGGAGTTAGCTTGTTCCAGTAAACTTGTGATGTTAGTTAAAGTTAACTGGTTCCAGTAAACTTGTGATGTAAGTGGAAGTTAGCTGGTTCTAGTAAACTTGTGGTGTTAAAGTTAACTGGTTCCAGTAAACTTGTGATGTTAGTTGAAGTTAACTGGTTTCAGTAAACTTGTGGTGGTAATTGGAATTTGTTGGTTCCAGTAAAGTTGTGGTGTTAGTTAACGTTTGTTGGTTCCAGTAAACTTGTGGTGATGGTTAAAGTTAGCTTCTTCTAGTAAGCTTGTGATGTTAGTTAAAGTTAACTGGTTCCAGTAAACATGTGGTGTTAGCTAAAATTAGCTTGTTCTAGTAATCTTGTGATGTTAGTTAGAGTTAGCTGGTTCTAGTAAACTTGTGATGTTATTTGGAGTTAGCTGGCTCCAGTAAGTTTGTGGTGTTAGTTGGAGTTTGCTGGTTCCATTAAAATTGTGATGTTAGTTGGAGTTTGCTAGTTCCAGTAAAATTGTGAGGTTAGTTAAAGTTAGCTGGTTTCAGTAAACTTTTCTTGTTAGTTAAGGTTAGTTGGTTACAGTAAGCTTGTGATGTTAGTTAAAGTTAACTGGTTCCAGTAAAATTGTGGTGTTAGTTGATGTTAGCTGGTTCTAGTAAACGTGTGGTTTAAGTTAAAGTTAACTGGTTCCAGTAAACTTGTGGTGTTAGTTAAAGTTAGCTGGTTCCAGTTAACATGTGGTGTTATTTAAAGTTTACTGGTTATAGTAAACTTTTAATGTTAGATAAAGTTAGCTGGTTCCAGTTAACATGTGGTGTTATTTAAAGTTTACTGGTTATAGTAAACTTTTAATGTTAGATAAAGTTAGCTGGTTCCAGTAAACCTGTGATGTTAGTTGGAGTTAGCTGGTTCTAGTAAACTTGTGATGTTAGTTAAAGTTAACTTGTTTTAGTAAACTTGTGATGTAAGTTAAAGTTAACTGGTTCCAGTAAACTTGTGGTGTTAGTTAAAGTTAGCGGGTTCTACTAAACTTGTGGTTTTAAGTTAAAGTTAGCTGGTTCCAGTAAACTTGTGATGCTAGTTGGAGTTAGCTGGTTGTAGTTAACTTATGATGTTAGTTGGTGTTAGATGGTTCTAGTAAACGTGTGGTTTTTAGGTAAAGTTAACTGCTTCCAGTAAACATGTGGTTATAGTTGGAGTGTGGAATAAATTTGGCTGTAGTAAACTTGTGGTGTTAGTTAAAGTTAGCTGGTTCCAGTAAACTTGTAGTGTTCGTTGAAGTTAACTGGTTAAAGTAAACTTGTGGTGTTAGTTGGAGTTAGCTGTACCTTCTCTTGAAGTGGACTGGTGTCTTGAGCAGAAGCTATCTTTCAAAGAGGCTTTAAACTTTTTTTTCCTTAAATTAGAAACAGTCTCATGTCCCATGATGGAGATAAAATATCACGTATTTAATACTGGGCAACCACAGAAGCAAGCTCACCGTGAATGTCCTTTCACGTTTCCTTTATTGGGTGGGAGGGATTGGTCGCATTGGAACTTTCCAGCTCGGGATCATGAAACCACACTGATTTTGTGCCGCTCACTGGAAACGTGGCTTCACAATTTTACTCTCCTCATGACCTTCAGTTGGCTACGCCTCTTCATCGATCAGTCAGTTCGTTCACACAGTAGACAAACCCGAGGAACCGGCCCATGTCGTCTCTAGAAATGTGTTTCGGAAGTCTGGAGGCGGGATGTCTGTGGATTCAGCGTAAGGAGCACCAGTTCAGACATATGATGTTTGTTGATGGCGAGTTCATACACATCAACTACTTGCACTAAAGATCAACACTGGCATCAGTTTATTGCAGCTGTGAAATGAACTCACACTGAACCAATACCGTCGTTTTCACCTGGGGTTTAAAGGTGAAGGGGATGCTGGGAAAATTAGCAAGAACAAGATCAGTTTTTTAAGTGTACAACCTAAACCTCTTCCTCATGTCCTCCATCCAAAACAACACCGCCAAAATCAAACTTCTGAAGTTATACATTGAAGACAAGTCCCACTAAATTAGGCTTTCAAGGAACTTGAGAAAAAACACGCTGAAAGACAGAGGAAAATGTTGACCCAAATTTATCTGAAATGTACCACACCTCCATAAAGACTGAAAGAGCAGAAGTCAGGTGAAAGGGAAAAGAGAGGACAGATACATGTACACAAGGACAAAAGATTTCAAAATAAAACAGGAAGTGCTTGTGACCCACTTTCACAGTAAAAGCACACATTGAAACTAGCCTGTGGAGGGATACACAAACCTTTGATGTGGTTTTATTACTTTTAACACAACAGCGAATTTTCTTACAGCCACTCTGTAGCAGTACCACCTATGACCACATGGGGGTGTACATGAGCGTACAGATCCAACAGATGAGTTGCTGACAATAGCAGCCCCACACCTTCAAGTCTTACCTGGCACATGCAACCCATGTGGCCCCTCCCACTGATGATGAGCCTGTTCAGACTTGGTTCCACTGGACCCCACAGGTGTAAGCCCAGCCAACAGGCACTAGCGAACAAGCCCTGGCTCCTGGGTGGGGCCAGGCTGGACCTTCTGATTAGATTGCTGCCCCAAAACCTGGACCAGGATAAGCAGATGATGATGGATGGAGGGACAGACAGATGGATGATATCTCTTAGGTAACAGCTAAACTGAAATCTTCAGTCGGGGTGGTGTGTCCGGAGCAGGCCTGCTTCTAGATTCATGAGAGCCCCGGGAATAAAGAATAAAAGAATAAAAACTCATTTTAACTTCATAAACTCACTCATTTTGTCAAGAAAAAACTTAGCAAAAAGTATCTGTAAGGCATAAAGTAACATCTGGCTTTATAAATGTGTATCTGTACAAGACCTTTTCAAAACCAAGTTGCTACTCAGCCGAGGCGCCGCAGCTGAACACGAACAAATCCCACAAACGGTTCCCACGGCCTCAACATAATAAACTGGAAACAGACTGGGAGAAGCCTTACCCACAAACCATAGCAAATGTTGCTGCAGCCAACCACAGACAGGGGGAGGGTTCCTGCTCATCACGGGGCAGGGGCTCTTAGGCAGCAGTAGGAGGAGGAGGAGCCAGCGATCTGTTTCATCCAGACACTACTTACCCTGCCTTTAATTATGGAAATTCAGCCTTTTTTCCCCTTTGTGATTTCCTGCTACCCCACCTCAGAACTTGCATATCATTTTCAAGAATTTAGGTTTTTCCACAGTAAAGCAACTACATGTGTTTACTCACGTGAATGTTTCACTGAACACGTGACGGGCTAAGCAAGCTAAAGACGGCTCTTTTTTATTCTGGATGTTGAGGCGGAGCTTGTAGCCCTGTGGTGGCTGCAGAGGTTACGACACCTGTGGAGTTCAGGAGAGGGTTCCCCGCTGAGATGAATCCACTAACGTTTGACACGTTCCTCTGTGGAGGTGTTGCAGTTTTTTTCTGCTTTCTAAAAATGCAGCAGCTGTCTCCCTTGTCACGTTTTAAAGTTAGTTTTCTTAACCCTGAGACTGTTTGCAGCTCGGTGGACCCTAATCGAAGCAGATGAAGGGCTGCCGTTGTAGAGAAGCTCATCTAGAACAAGTTGCATGTCCATGTTCTGCAGCGTGGTCTTTGTACGATGTGAATAATCTGCAGTTAGATCCACAGGACTACACGCGACTCAACTAGAGGTCTGAGTCACCTTGTCGTCTTCACGATGGACGGAGACAGGACGACGACTTTAGGCCGACACGAGTTTAACTGTCAGGTGTAACACTAGTGTTTAGCTTTTCTCGGCAGTAACAAGTTGTTTGTAACATTGAAGAACTTCTTCTTTGGTTCTCAGTTGGTTTTATATCATTTCTTATGTATACTTGTTTTTTAAGAAAAATAATAAATTGCAAAGTTTGAACCTGTGTTTGTTGTGTTTGATCAGTTTCCACAGAACAAAAATGGAACTAAAAATGAAACTTCTCATAAAACTGAATGATCCACTGACATCATCCCAGCAAGCACTTGGTGACAGTGGGAAGAAACATGGCCCACGGGAGGTCATGTTCCTGAGGGTTGAACCTTACATGCAAAATCTTCCCCCACATATGAACAATGTAGAAGTAGTGGGTTTCCAGTGTGACTATCAGTCTCAAACCCAACCCCAGACCATCATCCTTCCACCACCGTGCTTGTCAGAGGGTCTGAGGTGTTTCTGTTGTTTTCTCCAAACTGAACAAACTGGTTCTGAACATTAAAACCAAACATCTCGACTTTGGTCTCGTGTTCCAGAAGTCTGCTGGTTTGTTCAGAAGCAGTTTTGTGGACCTCAGTGGTGCTTCACGTCATTTGACAAAAAAGGTTTCCTCCTGGAAACAAACTGTCCTGGTTCAGTCTTCACTGTGGAACGTTCCAGGCTGATGTGCAGCAACAGTTGCTGTTCAAAGACCATTACTGATGTCTTTCCTTGGTTTCCGTTAACACACATCTGAATGTTTCAGATGTGTCAGTTTTAGCTGACTAAAGTTTATGATACCATTAGCATTTGCATGCTAAATATAACATTAGCTTTAGCCCTGCCACTTTCATAAAATAATGTTCACTTTAGAATGCTAAAGCTCACAATGTACAATTAGTGTGAGCATGCTAAACTCGTGAGGCAACATTAGCTTTAGCATAATAAGCTGTGGTGGGCAGCACGGTGGCTTAGTGGTTAGCACTGTTGCCTCACAGCAAGAAGGTTCGTGGTTCGATTCCCGGCCCGGTGGGTCTTTCTGTGTTCTCCCCGTGCTTGCGTGGGTTCCCTCCGGGTACTCCGGCTTCCTCCCACAGTCCAAAAACATGCAGGGTAGGTTAATTGATCACACTAAATCGCCCGCAGAATGAATGAATGTGAGTCCGCATGTTTGTCTGTCTTTCTATGCGGCCCTGCGATGGACCGGCGACCTGTCCAGGTGTCCAGGTGCGCCTACTATGCGTCGGGATAGGTTCCGACAGACACCGGAGACGGAGTAAGCGGCTATAGATAATGGATGATAAGCTGTGGCATTAGCATGTGCATGCTAAAGGCTTACTTTTGGAGGACTTGAGTGCACATTTAGCTTCAAGTTTATGATTTTCTAGATGCACACCTACTGATAACTTTTTCACAGGCTGAAGTTCAGCAGCTCCAACCCCCTGCTTTTATCCTCTAAAATCCAATGACGCAGTAACCGGGAACTTACTGTTGCCTACATGATGTTTTTTTTCCTGGTCCTCGACTTTAGAAACACGCAGGATAGTGGCCCTGCATGTTTTACATCTTTCCCTGCTTCAAAGCACCTTTATACAAATTACTGTATCAATAACAGACTTGTGCAGACCTCCTGAATCTGAGGTTCGACTATCGGCCGAATTCAATTCAATTCAATTCAATTTTATTTATACAGCGTCTATCACAACACAAGTTGTCTCCAGGATCTTTCCAGAGACCAGAACATGACCCCCAATCAATTATTACATAAACAACAGCAGGTAAAAACTCCTCTTTAAGAGGGAAGAAACCTGGACCAGGACCTGGATCATAAGGGGGGACCCTCCTGCTGAAGACCAGCAGGTAGAACAGGAAAAGAGAGAGAGGAAAGGAGGAATGAAGAAGTATTGAGGCCAAACACAAACCCAACACATGAGTGGTGCACGTTTGTGTCATGTGACTGTAGTGTTAACCATGTGACTGGAGCTGTCATTGACACCATCCTCAGGTCTACTTTAAGTTTAAAACTGTTGGGTGTCATTAATAAAGCATAGTAAAGTGAATGGAACTGGTTTTTAACCAGTTTATGTTTAACCAAAGCAGCCAGAAACTTCTGCTCAGTCTTAAACTGATTTTAAGATGAAAAACAAACTTTCACATTTCTGTTTATTCAGCATCACAATGACCAATCAATTCTTTTTTTTTTTTTTTTTCTTCCCTTTCTTGTCAGTGTGGACATCGTGCACACGCTGTATGTACGATGCACCGAAATTAGTCTCTGCTTTTAACCCATCAACTAGTTTCACTAGTGAGCAGTGGGGCTGCTAGAACCAGCGTCCCGGGGAGCAATTGGGAGTTAAGGGCCTTGCTCAGGGGCCCCCAGTGATTTACCATTGTGGGCAGCCCTGGGCTTGAACCTGGGTCCTCCACACCCAACACCACTGTAACCACTAGGCCACCACTCCACTAAAATCTTATTTTTGACAGGAAATTACTTTCACAGGTTCTGACCTCCCGGATCAGGAGTAAATCTGGCTAGAATGACTCAGCATGAGGGGAGCTGCTGTCTTCTTGGAAGTTTAGCAGCTTCTAGTGGTCATCAGTGGGATTGCACCTACAGACACCTCACCAGTTTCATGTCTCTGAACCGGTCAGCTACATCCAGCATGCTCAACAGTTACCCACACGTTAGTGGCAATTGTTAGTTCCTCTACTGACCACCGGGAACTGTAGGTCTGGATCACACACTGGATCCAGACCTGCTGTGACTCTTCACAGCAGATTGCACACCTTCCTCACCTCCTTCACCTGTCCCACACCTCTCCCGCACCGCCACAGATCTATTCAACACCTGTCCCACATCTGACGCCTGTCCCACATTTGTCTTTCACCTGACCCACACCTGGCCTGCACCTGTCCCACATCTGACGCCTGTCCCACACCTGTCCCACATTTGTCATTCTTCTGTCCCACACCTGGCCGGTACCTGTCCCACATTTGACACCTGTCCCACACCTGGCCTGTACCTGTCCCACATCTGACACCTGTCCCACACCTGGCCTGCACCTGTCCCACATCTGACACATGTCCCACACCTAGACTGTACCTGTCCCACATCTGACAGCTGTCCCACACCTGGCCTGTACCTGTCCCACATTTGTCCTTCACCTGTCCCACACCTGGCCTGCACCTGTCTCACATCTGACACATGTCCCACACCTGGCCTGCACCTGTCCCACATTTGTCTTTCACCGGTCCCACACCTGGCCTGCACCTGTCCCACATTTGACACCTGTCCTACACCTGGCCTGCACCTGTCCCACATCTGACACCTGTCCCACACCTGTCCTGCACCTGTCCCACATTTGTCATTCTTCTGTCCCACACCTGGCCTGCACCTGTCCCACATTTGTCATTCACCTGGCCTGCACCTGTCCCACATCTGACACCTGTCCCACACCTGTCCTACACCAGTCCCACACCTGGCCTGCACCTGTCCCACATCTGGCCTGCACCTCTCCCACATTTGTCCTTCACCTGGCCTCTACCTGTCCCACATCTGACACCTGTCCCACACCTGTCCTGCACCAGTCCCACACCTGGCCTGCACCTGTCCCACATCTGACACCTGTCCCACACCTGTCCTGCACCTGTCCCACATCTGACACCTGTCCCACACCTGTCCTGCACCTGTCCCACATTTGCCCTTCACCTGTCCCACAACTGGCCTACACCTCTCCCACATTTGTCCTTCACCTGGCCTGCACCTGTCCCACATCTGACACCTGTCCCACACCTGGCCTGCACCTGTCCCACATTTGTCCCTCACCTGTCCCACACCTGGCCTGCACCTGTCTCCCATCTGACACATGTCCCACAACCGTCCTGCACCTGTCCCACACCTGGCCTGCACCTGTCCCATATCTGACACCTGTCCCACATTTGTCCTTCACCTGTCCCACACCTGTCCTGCACCTGTCCCACATTTGTCCTTCACCTGTCCCACAACTGGCCTGCACCTGTCCCACATCTGGCCTTCACCTGTCCCACATTTGTCTTTCCCCTGTCCCACAACTGGCCTGCACCTGTCGCACATCTGGTCTGCACCTGTCCCACATCTGACACATGTCCCACACCTAGACTGTACCTGTCCCACATCTGGCCTGTACCTGTCCCACATTTGTCCTTCACCTGTCCCACACCTGGCCTGCACCTGTCCCACATCTGACACCTGTCCCACACCTGGCCTGCACCTGTCCCACATTTGTCTTTCACCGGTCCCACACCTGGCCTGCACCTGTCCCACATCTGACACCTGTCCTACACCTGGCCTGCACCTGTCCCACATCTGACACCTGTCCCACACCTGTCCTGCACCTGTCCCACATTTGTCATTCTTCTGTCCCACACCTGGCCTGCACCTGTCCCACATTTGTCATTCACCTGGTCTGCACCTGTCCCACACCTGACACCTGTCCCACACCTGTCCTGCACCAGTGCCACACCTGGCCTGCACCTGTCCCACATCTGACACCTGTCCCACATCTGGCCTGCACCTCTCCCACATTTGTCCTTCACCTGGCCTCTACCTGTCCCACATCTGACACCTGTCCCACACCTGTCCTGCACCAGTCCCACACCTGGCCTGCACCTGTCCCACATCTGACACCTGTCCCACACCTGTCCTGCACCTGTCCCACATCTGACACCTGTCCCACACCTGTCCTGCACCTGTCCCACATTTGCCCTTCACCTGTCCCACAACTGGCCTACACCTCTCCCACATTTGTCCTTCACCTGGCCTGTACATGTCCCACATCTGACACCTGTCCCACATTTGTCTTTCACCTGTCTCACACCTGGCCTGCACCTGTCCCACATCTGACACCTGTCCCACACCTGGCCTGCACCTGTCCCACATTTGTCCCTCACCTGTCCCACACCTGGCCTGCACCTGTCTCACATCTGACACATGTCCCACAACCGTCCTGCACCTGTCCCACACCTGGCCTGCACCTGTCCCATATCTGACACCTGTCCCACATTTGTCCTTCACCTGTCCCACACCTGTCCTGCACCTGTCCCACATTTGTCCTTCACCTCTCCCACAACTGGCCTGCACCTGTCGCACATCTGGCCTGCACCTGTCCCACATTTGTCTTTCCCCTGTCCCACACCTGGCCTGCACCTGTCCCACATTTGTCCTTCACCTGTCCCACAACTGGCCTGCACCTGTCCCACACCTGGCCTGCACCTGTCCCATATGTGACACCAGTTCCACACCTGTCCTGCACCTGTCGCACATTTGGCATCTAGAGCCATGACTTATTCCATCCTTACTTCTTGAGTTTTATCATCTTCATTTAGCTGTAAACCTTTAAAACCAGTACTGGTTTAGAGTTCTGTCCTGGTTCAGGTCGCTGAAGGATCTAGAAGGTCAGAAGTGATGTGGATCTTTGTTGTGTGAAACACTTTGGTTTTAAATGTGCTACATAAATAAATTAGACTTGACTTTGATCTGAGCTCTGAAGAAAATAGACTGATACTGCTGTGTAGAAATACCCTGTAAAATTCTAAAGCATCAGCAACTAAATATTCTTTATGTCCTCCAGGTTCAGGAGCTCTATGTCCAGGCCCAGCATGGTTTTATTTCATGTCACTGCTCTCTTTGAAGGTCGGAGGATCTCTGATCCAGTTTTGTGATGTGATTAAACTTGTGCTTTATAGCAAGTTTGTTGATTTTATTAAAACACCATCCAGCAGATGCTCAGGTAACTGCAGCTGTTTGATTGTAACACCAGACAAGGGTAACCAACTCCTTGCGGACCGGGAACTCTCTGGGAGCTCAGCCCCTGATTGGAGTGTGGGAGCGTCCTCTGTGGTCAGAGATCCTCCTCGTCTTCGCTCACGACCATGTCCAGGTCCTTATCCTTCCGTTCAGCGCTCTCTGTCACAAACTCCTTCTGCTGCTCCTCCAGCTCACGCAGCTCCCCCTGCAGACGCTCGAGATGCATCGCACGCCGGTTCCTCAGCAGGCGACCCGGGAACGGGTTCATGTCACTGAAGGCGATGCTGGTGAGCTTCCTGCACACACAACACAAACAATGAGGTGATGTCATTAAGCTGCAGGAAGCCTCGGCAACACAACATGGCACCGTGATGGGGGGTCAGAGGGGGTGTGTCCTGTTTTATACCAACTGTAATCACATCACATTTAGATCTGCAAGAAGAGGCCAGGTGAGTGCATACCTCCCATCTGAGATGGTTTTAGTGAAGAAGCGCAGGTACTGGTAGATCTCCACACTGTCATAGATCTTCAGGAAGTCGTCCTCTTTGTATTTGAACAGAGCCAGAGCATACCTGAAGATCACCTGCATCACAAAACCCACAACTGGAAAACATAAATAACACAGGCGCACTATACTGCATGAACTACAAAAACCCCTAAACTAAGCAAGCAGGGCTGCTGATTCAGTCAACTGACTGGTTATTGTAGAAGATCCAGTCCAACTCACTGACATAAATCCACTCTATGTAGTACTGACACGTACACAGATCTGCTGTGTCGACAAACAAGCCACTGACAACACTGTACTAATGAGGTAAACTATCACAGAAGAAGTGCACATGGGATGTGGCAGTCGTGCAGTCCTGGTGCGTTTGGATGAAGTCGTTCAAGTCACGGTGCGTTTGGATGCAGTTGTGTCAGTCCTGATGCGTTTGGATGAAGTCGTCCAAGTCGTGGTGCGTTTGGATGAAGTCGTTCAAGTCGTGGTGCGTTTGGATGCAGTCGTTTCAGTCCTGGTGCGTTTGGATGCAGTTGTGTCAGTCCTGATGCGTTTGGATGCAGTCGTTTCAGTCCTGGTGCGTTTGGATGCAGTTGTGTCAGTCCTGGTGCGTTTGGATGCAGTTGTGTCAGTCCTGATGCGTTTGGATGAAGTCGTTCAAGTCACGGTGCGTTTGGATGCAGTCGTGCAGTCCTGGTGCGTTTGGATGCAGTCGTCCCAGTCGTGGTGCGTTTGGATGCAGTCGTGCAGTCCTGATGCGTTTGGATGAAGTCGTCCAAGTCGTGGTGCGTTTGGATGCAGTCGTCCCAGTCCTGGTGCGTTTGGATGCACTCGTTCAAGTCACGGTGCGTTTGGATGCAGTCGTTCAAGTCACGGTGCGTTTGGATGCAATTGTTTCAGTCCTGGTGCATTTGTATGCAGTCCTGATGCGTTTGGATGCAGTCCTGATGCGTTTGGATGCAGTCGTTTCAGTCCTGGTGCGTTTGGATGCAGTCGTTTCAGTCCTGGTGCGTTTGTATGCAGTCCTGATGCGTTTGGATGCAGTCGTTCAAGTCACGGTGCGTTTGGATGCAGTCGTTTCGGTCCTGGTGTGTTTGGATGCAGTTGTTTCAGTCCTGGTGCGTTTGGATGCAGTCGTTTCAGTCCTGGTGTGTTTGGATGCAGTCGTTTCAGTCCTGGTGCGTTTGGATGCAGTCGTTTCAGTCCTGGTGCGTTTGGATGCAGTCGTCCCAGTCGTGGTGCGTTTGGATGCAGTCGTGCAGTCCTGATGCGTTTGGATGAAGTCGTCCAAGTCGTGGTGCAATTGGATGCAGTCGTTCCAGTCCTGGTGCGTTTGGATGCAATTGTTCCAGTCCTGGTGCATTTGTATGCAGTCCTGATGCGTTTGGATGCAATTGTTCCAGTCCTGGTGCATTTGTATGCAGTCCTGGTGCATTTGTATGCAGTCGTGTCAGTCCTGGTGCGTTTGGATGAAGTCCTGATGCGTTTGGATGCAGACCTGATGCGTTTGGATGCAGTCGTGTCAGTCCTGGTGCGTTTGGATGAAGTCCTGATGCGTTTGGATGCAGTCGTGTCAGTCCTGGTGTGTTTGGATGCAGTCGTTCCAGTCCTGGTGCGTTTGGATGCAGTCGTTCCAGTCCTGGTGCGTTTGGATGCAGTCGTGTCAGTCCTGGTGTGTTTGGATGCAGTCGTGTCAGTCCTGGTGTGTTTGGATGAAGTCGTCCCAGTCGTGGTGCGTTTGGATGCAGTCGTTTCAGTCCTGGTGTGTTTGGATGCAGTCGTGATGCGTTTGGATGCAGTCCTGATGCGTTTGGATGCAGTCCTGATGCGTTTGGATGCAGTCCTGGTGCGTTTGGATGCAGTCCTGATGCGTTTGGATGCAGTCCTGGTGCGTTTGGATGCAGTCGTTTCAGTCCTGGTGTGTTTGGATGCAGTTGTTTCAGTCCTGGTGCGTTTGGATGCAGTCGTTTCAGTCCTGGTGTGTTTGGATACAGTCGTTTCAGTCCTGGTGCGTTTGGATGCAGTCGTGTCAGTCCTGGTGTGTTTGGATGCAGTCGTGTCAGTCCTGGTGCGTTTGGATGCAGTCGTTCCAGTCCTGGTGTGTTTGGATGCAGTCGTTTCAGTCCTGGTGCGTTTGGATGCAGTCGTTCAAGTCCTGGTGCGTTTGGATGCAGTCGTTTCAGTCCTGGTGCATTTGTATGCAGTCCTGATGCGTTTGTATGCAGTCCTGATGCGTTTGGATGCAGTCGTTTCAGTCCTGGTGCGTTTGGATGCAGTCCTGATGCGTTTGGATGCAGTCGTTCAAGTCACGGTGCGTTTGGATGCAGTCGTTTCAGTCCTGGTGCGTTTGGATGCAGTCGTTTCAGTCCTGGTGTGTTTGGATGCAGTCGTTTCAGTCCTGGTGCGTTTGGATGCAGTCGTTTCAGTCCTGGTGTGTTTGGATGCAGTCGTTTCAGTCCTGGTGCGTTTGGATGCAGTCGTGTCAGTCCTGGTGCGTTTGTATGCAGTCCTGATGCGTTTGGATGCAGTCGTTCAAGTCACGGTGCGTTTGGATGCAGTCGTTTCAGTCCTGGTGCGTTTGGATGCAGTCGTTTCAGTCCTGGTGCGTTTGTATGCAGTCCTGATGCGTTTGGATGCAGTCGTTCAAGTCACGGTGCGTTTGGATGCAGTCGTTTCAGTCCTGGTGTGTTTGGATGCAGTCGTTTCAGTCCTGGTGCATTTGGATGCAGTCGTTTCAGTCCTGGTGTGTTTGGATGCAGTCGTTTCAGTCCTGGTGCGTTTGTATGCAGTCCTGATGCGTTTGGATGCAGTCGTTCAAGTCACGGTGCGTTTGGATGCAGTCGTGTCAGTCCTGGCGCGTTTGGATGCAGTCGTGTCAGTCCTGGTGCGTTTGGATGAAGTCGTCCCAGTCTTGGTGCGTTTGGATGCAGTCGTGTCAGTCGTGGTGCGTTTGGATGCAGTTGTGTCAGTCCTGATGCGTTTGGATGAAGTCGTCCAAGTCGTGGTGCGTTTGGATGAAGTCGTTCAAGTCACGGTGCGTTTGGATGCAGTCGTGCAGTCCTGGTGCGTTTGGATGCAGTCGTCCCAGTCGTGGTGCGTTTGGATGCAGTCGTCCAAGTCGTGGTGCGTTTGGATGCAGTCGTGTCAGTCCTGGTGTGTTTGGATGCAGTCGTGTCAGTCCTGGTGCATTTGTATGCAGTCCTGATGCGTTTGGATGCAGTCCTGATGCGTTTGGATGCAGTCGTTTCAGTCCTGGTGCGTTTGGATGCAGTCGTTTCAGTCCTCGTGCGTTTGTATGCAGTCCTGATGCGTTTGGATGCAGTCGTTCAAGTCACGGTGCGTTTGGATGCAGTCGTTTCAGTCCTGGTGTGTTTGGATGCAGTTGTTTCAGTCCTGGTGCGTTTGGATGCAGTCGTTTCAGTCCTGGTGTGTTTGGATGCAGTCGTTTCAGTCCTGGTGCGTTTGGATGCAGTCGTTCAAGTCACGGTGCGTTTGGATGCAGTCGTTTCAGTCCTGGTGCGTTTGGATGCAGTCGTGTCAGTCCTGGTGCGTTTGGATGAAGTCGTCCCAGTCGTGGTGCGTTTGGATGCAGTTGTGTCAGTCCTGGTGCGTTTTTTATGCAGTCCTGATGCGTTTGGATGCAGTCGTTCAAGTCACGGTGCGTTTGGATGCAGTCGTCCCAGTCGTGGTGCGTTTGGATGCAGTCGTGCAGTCCTGATGCGTTTGGATGAAGTCGTCCAAGTCGTGGTGCGTTTGGATGCAGTCGTTCCAGTCCTGGTGCGTTTGGATGCAATTGTTCCAGTCCTGGTGCATTTGTATGCAGTCCTGATGCGTTTGGATGCAGTCCTGATGCGTTTGGATGCAGTCGTTCAAGTCACGGTGCGTTTGGATGCAGTCGTCTCAGTCGTGGTGCGTTTGGATGCAGTCGTGCAGTCCTGATGCGTTTGGATGAAGTCGTCCAAGTCGTGGTGCGTTTGGATGCAGTCGTTCCAGTCCTGGTGCGTTTGGATGCAGTCGTTTCAGTCCTGGTGTGTTTGGATGCAGTTGTTTCAGTCCTGGTGCGTTTGGATGCAGTCGTTTCAGTCCTGGTGTGTTTGGATGCAGTCGTTTCAGTCCTGGTGCGTTTGGATGCAGTCGTTCAAGTCACGGTGCGTTTGGATGCAGTCGTTTCAGTCCTGGTGCGTTTGGATGCAGTCGTGTCAGTCCTGGTGCGTTTGGATGAAGTCGTCCCAGTCGTGGTGCGTTTGGATGCAGTTGTGTCAGTCCTGATGCGTTTGGATGAAGTCGTTCAAGTCACGGTGCGTTTGGATGCAGTCGTGTCAGTCCTGGTGCGTTTTTTATGCAGTCCTGATGCGTTTGGATGCAGTCGTTCAAGTCACGGTGCGTTTGGATGCAGTCGTCCCAGTCGTGGTGCGTTTGGATGCAGTCGTGCAGTCCTGATGTGTTTGGATGAAGTCGTCCAAGTCGTGGTGCGTTTGGATGCAGTCGTTCCAGTCCTGGTGCGTTTGGATGCAATTGTTCCAGTCCTGGTGCATTTGTATGCAGTCCTGATGCGTTTGGATGCAGTCCTGATGTGTTTGGATGCAATTGTTCCAGTCCTGGTGCATTTGTATGCAGTCCTGGTGCATTTGTATGCAGTCCTGATGCGTTTGGATGCAGTCCTGATGCGTTTGGATGCAGTCGTGTCAGTCCTGGTGTGTTTGGATGAAGTCGTCCCAGTCCTGGTGTGTTTGGATGCAGTCGTTCCAGTCCTGGTGCGTTTGGATGCAGTCGTGTCAGTCCTGGTGTGTTTGGATGCAGTCGTGTCAGTCCTGGTGTGTTTGGATGAAGTCGTCCCAGTCGTGGTGCGTTTGGATGCAGTCGTTTCAGTCCTGGTGTGTTTGGATGCAGTCGTGTCAGTCCTGGTGCATTTGTATGCAGTCCTGATGCGTTTGGATGCAGTCCTGATGCGTTTGGATGCAGTCGTTTCAGTCCTGGTGCGTTTGGATGCAGTCGTTTCAGTCCTGGTGTGTTTGGATGCAGTCCTGATGCGTTTGGATGCAGTCGTTCAAGTCACGGTGCGTTTGGATGCAGTCGTTTCAGTCCTGGTGTGTTTGGATGCAGTCGTTTCAGTCCTGGTGCGTTTGGATGCAGTCGTTTCAGTCCTGGTGTGTTTGGATGCAGTCGTTTCAGTCCTGGTGTGTTTGGATGCAGTCGTTTCAGTCCTGGTGCGTTTGTATGCAGTCCTGATGCGTTTGGATGCAGTCGTTCAAGTCACGGTGCGTTTGGATGCAGTCGTTTCAGTCCTGGTGCGTTTGGATGCAGTCGTGTCAGTCCTGGTGCGTTTGGATGAAGTCGTCCCAGTCGTGGTGCGTTTGGATGCAGTCGTGCAGTCCTGGTGCGTTTGAATGCAGTCGTTTCAGTCCTGGTGCGTTTGTATGCAGTCCTGATGCGTTTGGATGCAGTCGTGTCAGTCCTGGTGCGTTTGGATGAAGTCGTCCCAGTCCTGGTGCGTTTGGATGCAGTCGTTCAAGTCACGGTGCGTTTGGATGCAGTCGTTTCAGTCCTGGTGCGTTTGGATGAAGTTGTCCCAGTCGTGGTGCGTTTGGATGCAATTGTGTCAGTCCTGATGCGTTTGGATGAAGTCGTCCAAGTCGTGGTGCGTTTGGATGAAGTCGTCCAAGTCGTGGTGCGTTTGGATGAAGTCGTCCCAGTCTTGGTGCGTTTGGATGCAGTCGTGTCAGTCCTGATGCATTTGTATGCAGTCCTGATGCGTTTGGATGCAGTCCTGATGCGTTTGGATGCAATTGTTCCAGTCCTGGTGCATTTGTATGCAGTCCTGATGCGTTTGGATGCAGTCGTGTCAGTCCTGGTGCGTTTGGATGAAGTCCTGATGCGTTTGGATGAAGTCGTCCCAGTCCTGGTGTGTTTGGATGCAGTTGTTCCAGTCCTGGTGCGTTTGGATGCAGTCGTGTCAGTCCTGGTGTGTTTGGATGCAGTCGTGTCAGTCCTGGTGTGTTTGGATGAAGTCGTCCCAGTCGTGGTGCGTTTGGATGCAGTCGTTTCAGTCCTGGTGTGTTTGGATGCAGTCGTGTCAGTCCTGGTGCATTTGTATGCAGTCCTGATGCGTTTGGATGCAGTCCTGATGCGTTTGGATGCAGTCGTTTCAGTCCTGGTGTGTTTGGATGCAGTCGTTTCAGTCCTGGTGCGTTTGTATGCAGTCCTGATGCGTTTGGATGCAGTCGTTCAAGTCACGGTGCGTTTGGATGCAGTCGTTTCAGTCCTGGTGTGTTTGGATGCAGTCGTTTCAGTCCTGGTGTGTTTGGATGCAGTCGTTTCAGTCCTGATGCGTTTGGATGCAGTCGTTCAAGTCACGGTGCGTTTGGATGCAGTCGTTTCAGTCCTGGTGCGTTTAGATGCAGTCGTGTCAGTCCTGGTGCGTTTGGATGAAGTCGTCCCAGTCGTGGTGCGTTTGGATGCAGTCGTGCAGTCCTGGTGCGTTTGAATGCAGTCGTTTCAGTCCTGGTGCGTTTGGATGAAGTCGTCCCAGTCTTGGTGCGTTTGGATGCAATCGTGTCAGTCGTGGTGCGTTTGGATGCAGTCGTGTCAGTCCTGGGGCGTTTGGATGAAGTCGTCCCAGTCGTGGTGCGTTTGGATGCAGTCGTGTCAGTCCTGGGGCGTTTGGATGAAGTCGTCCCAGTCCTGGTACGTTTGTATGCAGTCTTGGTGCGTTTGGATGAAGTCGTTCCAGTCCTGGTGCATTTGTATGCAGTCTTGGTGCGTTTGGATGAAGTCGTTCCAGTCCTGGTGCATTTGTATGCAGTCTTGGTGCGTTTGGATGCAGTCTTGGTGCGTTTGGATGAAGTCGTTCCAGTCCTGGTGCATTTGTATGCAGTCTTGGTGCGTTTGGATGAAGTCGTTCCAGTCCTGGTGCGTTTGGATGCAGTCTTGGTGCGTTTGGATGCAGTCTTGGTGCGTTTGTATGCAGTCTTGGTGCGTTTGTATGCAGTCCTGGTGCATTTGTATGCAGTCCTGGTGCGTTTGGATGCAGTCGTGCAGTCCTGGTGCGTTTGGATGCAGTCGTTCCAGTCCTGGTGCGTTTGGATGCAGTCGTTCCAGTCCTGGTGCGTTTGTATGCAGTCCTGGTGCGTTTGTATGCAGTCTTGGTGCCTTTATATGCAGTCTTGGTGCATTTGTATGCAGTCCTGGTGCGTTTGGATGCAGTCGTTCCAGTCCTGGTGCGTTTGGATGCAGTCGTTCCAGTCCTGGTGGGTTTGGATGAAGTCGTTCCAGTCCTGATGCAGTCCTGGTGCGTTTGTATGCAGTCCTGGTGCGTTTGATGCACTCATCCAAGTCCTGGTGCGTTTGATGCAGTCGTCCCAGTCCTTTTGCACTTTGATTCAGTCGTACCAGTCCTGGCGCGTTTGATGCAGTCGTCCCAGTCGTGGTGAGTTTGGATTAAGTCGTTCCAGTCATGGTGCATTTGTATGCAGTTCTGGTGCGTTTGGATGCAGTCGTTCAGTCCTGGTGCGTTTGGATGCAGTCGTTCCAGTCCTGGTGCGTTTGGACTTAGTCGTCCCAGTCGTGGTGCGTTTGTATGCAGTCTTGGTGCTTTTGGATGCAGTCGTGCAGTCCTGGTGGGTTTGGATGAAGTCCTGGTGCGTTTGGATGCAGTCTTGGTGTGTTTGTATGCAGTCTTGGTGCCTTTGTATGCAGTCTTGGTGCGTTTGTATGCAGTCTTGGTGCGTTTGTATGCAGTCCTGGTGCGTTTGGATGCAGTCGTGCAGTCCTGGTGCGTTTGGATGCAGTCGTTCCAGTCCTGGTGCGTTTGGATGCAGTCGTGCAGTCCTGGTGCGTTTGGATGCAGTCGTTCCAGTCCTGGTGCGTTTGGATGCAGTCGTTCCAGTCCTGGTGCGTTTGGATGCAGTCGTTCCAGTCCTGGTGGGTTTGGATGAAGTCGTTCCAGTCCTGATGCAGTCCTGGTGCGTTTGTATGTAGTCCTGGTGCGTTTGTATGCAGTCCTGGTGCGTTTGATGCACTCATCCAAGTCCTGGTGCGTTTGATGCAGTCGTCCCAGTCCTTTTGCACTTTGATTCAGTCGTACCAGTCCTGGTGCACTTGGATGCAGTCCTGGCGCGTTTGATGCAGTCGTCCCAGTCGTGGTGAGTTTGGATTAAGTCGTTCCAGTCATGGTGCGTTTGGATGCAGTCGTTCCAGTCCTGGTGGGTTTGGATGAAGTCGTTCCAGTCCTGGTGCGTTTGTATGCAGTCCTGGTGCGTTTGTATGCAGTCCTGGTGCGTTTGATGCACTCATCCAAGTCCTGGTGCGTTTGATGCTGTCGTCCCAGTCCTTTTGCACTTTGATTCAGTCGTACCAGTCCTGGTGCACTTGGATGCAGTCCTGGTGCACTTGGATGCAGTCCTGGCGCGTTTGGACACATTTGTGCGGTCCTGGTGTGTTTGGACACATTTGTGCGGTCCTGGTGTGTTTGGATGAAGTTGTTCCAGTCCTGGTGCGTTTGGATGCAGTCGTCCCAGTCGTGGTGCGTTTGGATGAAGTCGTCCCACTCGTGGTGCGTTTGGATGAAGTCGTCCCAGTTGTGGTGTGTTTGGATGCAGTCGTTCAAGATCTTGTGCGTTTGGATGCAATCATTCCAGTCCTGATGCGTTTGGATGCAGTCATGTCAGTCCTGGTGCGTTTGGATGAAGTCGTCCCAGTCGTGGTGCGTTTGGATGCAGTCGTTCCAGTCCTGGCGCGTTTGGATGCAGTCGTGCAGTTCTGATGTGTTTGGATGCAATCGTGAATTCCTGATGCGTTTTGATGCAGTCGTGCAGTCCTGGTGCGTTTGGATGCAGTCGTGCAGTCCTGGTGCGTTTGGATGCAGTCGTGTCAGTCCTCGTGCGTTTGGATGCAGTCGTGTCAGTCCTGGTGCGTTTGGATGCAGTCGTGTCAGTCCTGGTGCGTTTGGATGCAGTCGTTCCAGTCCTGGTGCGTTTGGATGCAGTCGTTCCAGTCCTGGTGCGTTTTGATGCAGTCGTTCCAGTCCTGGTGCGTTTGGATGAAGTCGTCCCAGTCGTGGTGCGTTTGGATGCAGTCGATCAAGTCACGGTGCGTTTGGATGCAGTCGTTTCAGTCCTGGTGGGTTTGGATGCAGTCGTTCCAGTCCTGGTGCGTTTGGATGCAGTCACGGTGCGTTTGTTTGCAGTCCTGGTGCGTTTGGATGCAGTCGTTCCAGTTCTGGTGCGTTTGGATGCAAATGTGCAGTCCTGATGTGTTTGGATGCAGTCGTGCAGTCCTGGTGCGTTTGGATGCAGTCGTTCCAGTCCTGGTGCGTTTGGATGCAGTTCTGGTGCGTTTGGATGCAGTCGTTCCAGTCCTGATGCGTTTGGATGCAGTCGTGTCAGTCCTGGTGCGTTTGGATGCAGTCGTGTCAGTCCTGGTGCGTTTGGATGCAGTCGTGTCAGTCCTGGTGCGTTTGGATGCAGTCGTTCCAGTCCTGGTGCGTTTGGATGCAGTCGTTCCAGTCCTGGTGCGTTTGGATGCAGTCGTTCCAGTCCTGGTGCGTTTGGATGCAGTCGATCAAGTCACGGTGCGTTTGGATGCAGTCGTTTCAGTCCTGCTGCGTTTGGATGCAGTCGATCAAGTCACGGTGCGTTTGGATGCAGTCGTTTCAGTCCTGGTGGGTTTGGATGCAGTCGTTCCAGTCCTGGTGCGTTTGGATGCAGTCACGGTGCGTTTGTTTGCAGTCCTGGTGCGTTTGGATGCAGTCGTTCCAGTTCTGGTGCGTTTGGATGCAAATGTGCAGTCCTGATGTGTTTGGATGCAGTCGTGCAGTCCTGGTGCGTTTGGATGCAGTCGTTCCAGTCCTGGTGCGTTTGGATGCAGTTCTGGTGCGTTTGGATGCAGTCGTTCCAGTCCTGATGCGTTTGGATGCAGTCGTGTCAGTCCTGGTGCGTTTGGATGCAGTCGTGTCAGTCCTGGTGCGTTTGGATGCAGTCGTGTCAGTCCTGGTGCGTTTGGATGCAGTCGTGTCAGTCCTGGTGCGTTTGGATGCAGTCGTTCCAGTCCTGGTGCGTTTGGATGCAGTCGTTCAAGTCCTGGTGCGTTTGGATGCAGTCGTTCCAGTCCTGGTGCGTTTGGATGAAGTCGTCCCAGTCGTGGTGCGTTTGGATGCAGTCGATCAAGTCACGGTGCGTTTGGATGCAGTCGTTTCAGTCCTGGTGGGTTTGGATGCAGTCGTTTCAGTCCTGCTGCGTTTGGATGCAGTTGATCAAGTCATGGTGCGTTTGGATGCAGTCGTTTCAGTCCTGGTGGGTTTGGATGCAGTCGTTCCAGTCCTGGTGCGTTTGGATGCAGTCACGGTGCGTTTGTTTGCAGTCCTGGTGCGTTTGGATGCAGTCGTTCCAGTCCTTGTGCGTTTGGATGCAGTCGTTCCAGTCCTGGTGCGTTTGATGCAGTCGTTCCAGTCCTGGTGCGTTTGTATGCAGTCCTGGTGCGTTTGATGCAGTCGTTCCAGTCCTGGTGCGTTTGGATGCAGTCGTTCCAGTCCAGGTGCGTTTGATGCAGTCGTTCCAGTCGTGGTGCGTTTGGATGAAGTCGTTCAAGTCACGGTGCGTTTGGATGCAGTCGTTTCAGTCCTGTTGCGTTTGTATGCAGTCCTGTTGCGTTTGTATGCAGTCCTGTTGCGTTTGGATGCAGTCCTGCTGCGTTTGGATGCAGTCCTGCTGCGTTTGGATGCAGTCCTGGTGCGTTTGGATGCAGTCCTGGTGCGTTTGGATGCAGTCCTGCTGCGTTTGGATGCAGTCCTGTTGCGTTTGTATGCAGTCCTGTTGCGCTTGGATGCAGTCCTGCTGCGTTCGGATGCAGTCCTGCTGCGTTTGGATGCAGTCCTGGTGCGTTTGGATGCAGTCTTGGTGTGTTTGTTTTCAGTCCTGGTGCACTTGGATGCAGTCGTGACACGTTTTGATGCAGTCTTGCAGTCCTGGTTCGTTTGGATGCAGTCGTTCCAGTCCTGATGCTGGTGCGTTTGGATGCAGTCGTGCAGTCCTGATGAGTTTGGATGCAGTTGTTCAGTCCTGGTGCGTTTTGATGCAGTCGTTCCAGTCCTGGTGCTTTTGGATGCAGTCATCCAAGTTTTGGTGCGTTTGGATGCAGTCGTCCCAGTCCTTTTGCACTTGGATGCAATCGTTCCAGTCCTGGTGCACTTGGATGCAGTCCTGATGCGTTTTGATGCAGTCGGGCAGTCCTGGTGCACTCGGATGCAGTCCTGGTGCACTTGGATGCAGTCCTGATGCTGGTGTGTTTGGATAAAGTTGTTCCAGTCCTGGTGCGTTTGGATGCAGTCGTTTCAGTCCTGCTGCGTTTGTATGCAGTCCTGCTGCGTTTGGATGCAGTCCTGGTGCGTTTGGATGCAGTCTTGGTGTGTTTGTTTGCAGTCCTGGTTCGTTTGGATGCAGTTGTGTCAGTTCTGGTGCGTTTGGATGCAGTCGTTCCAGTCCTGGTGCGTTTGGATGCAGTCGTTCCAGTCCTGGTGCGTTTGGATGCAGTCATCCAAGTCCTGGTGCGTTTGGATGCAGTCGTCCCAGTCCTGGTGAACTTGGATGCAGTCCTGGTGCACTTGGATGCAGTCCTGATGCGTTTTGATGCAGTCGTGCAGTCCTGGTGCACTTGGATGCAGTCCTGGTGCACTTGGATGCAGTCCTGGTGCACTTGGATGCAGTCCTGATGCTGGTGTGTTTGGATAAAGTTGTTCCAGTCCTGGTGCGTTTGGATGCAGTCGTCCCAGTCATGGTGTGTTTGGATGAAGTCGTTCCAGTCCTGGTGCGTTTGATGCAGTCGTCCCAGTCCTTTTGCACTTGGATGCAGTCGTTCCAGTCCTGGTGAACTTGGATGGAGTCCTGGTGCGTTTTGATGCAGTCGTGCAGTCCTGGCGCGTTTTGATGCAGTCGTGCAGTCCTGGTGTGTTTGGATGCAGTCGTGCAGTCCTGGTGCGTTTGATGCAGTCGTCCCAGTCCTGGTTCGTTTAGATGCAGTCGTGCAGTTCTGGTGCGTTTGGATGCGGTTGTGTCAGTCCTGATGAGTTTGGATGCAGTTGTGTCAGTCCTGGTGCGTTTGGATGCAGTCGTTCCAGTCCGGGTGCGTTTGTATGCAGTCGTCCCAGTCCTTTTGCACTTGGATGCAGTCGTTCCAGTCCTGGTGAACTTGGATGCAGTCCTGGTGCATTTGGATGCAGTCCTGGTGCGTTTGGATGCGGTTGTGTCAGTCCTGATGAGTTTGGATGCAGTCGTGTCAGTCCTGGTGCGTTTGGATGCAGTCATCCAAGTCCTGGTGCGTTTGGATGCAGTCGTCCCAGTCATGGTGCGTTTGGATGCAGTCGTTCATGTCACGGTGCGTTTGGATGCAGTCGTCCCAGTCGTGGTGCGTTTGGATGCAGTCGTTCATGTCACGGTGCGTTTGGATGCAGTCGTTTCAGTCCTGCTGCGTTTGTATGCAGTCCTTGTCCGTTTATATGCAGTCCTGGTCCGTTTGTATGCAGTCCTGCTGCGTTTGTATGCAGTCTTGGTTCGTTTGTATGCAGTCTTGGTGCGTTTGTATGCAGTCCTGGTGCGTTTGGTTGCAGTCCTGGTGCGTTTGGTTGCAGTCTTGGTGCGTTTGTATGCAGACCTGGTGCGTTTAGATGTAGTGGTTCCAGTCCTGGTGCGTTTAGATGCAGTGGTTCCAGTCCTGGTGCGTTTTGATGCAGTCGTTCCAGTCCTGGTGCGTTTTGATGCAGTCGTTCCAGTCCTGGTGCGTTTGGATGCAGTCGTGCAGTCCTGATGCGTTTTAATGCAGTTCTGGTGCGTTTGGATGTAGTTGTTCCAGTCGTGGTGAGTTTGGATTAAGTCGTTCCAGTCCTGGTGCGTTTGGATGCAGTCGTTCCAGTCCTGGTGGGTTTGGATGAAGTCGTACCAGTCCTGATGCAGTCCTGGTGCGTTTGTATGCAGTCCTGGTGCGTTTGTATGCAGTCCTGGTGCGTTTGATGCACTCATCCAAGTCCTGGTGCGTTTGATTCAGTCGTACCAGTCCTGGTGCACTTGGATGCAGTCCTGGCGCATTTGGACGCAGTCGTCTCAGTCGTGGTGCTCTTGGATGAAGTCGTTCCAGTCGTTGTGCGTTTGGATGAAGTCCTCCCAGTCCTGGTGCGTTTGGATGCAGTCCTGCTGCGTTTGATGCAGTTGTTCCAGTCGTGGTGGGTTTGGATGAAGTCGTTCTAGTCCTGGTGCGTTTGATGCAGTCGTCCCAGTCCTTTTGCACTTTGATTCAGTCGTACCAGTCCAGGTGCGTTTGGATGAAGTCGTGCCAGTCCAGGTGCGTTTGGATCAAGTCCTTCCATTCATGGTGCGTTTGGATGCAGTCTTGCAGTCATGGTGCGTTTGGATGAAGTCGTTCCAGTCCAGGTGCGTTTGGATGAAGTCGTGCCAGTCCAGGTGCGTTTGGATCAAGTCGTGCAAGTCCAGGTGCGTTTGGATGAAGTCGTGCCAGTCCAGGTGCGTTTGGATCAAGTCGTGCAAGTCCAGGTGCGTTTGGATGAAGTCGTGCCAGTCCAGGTGCGTTTGGATCAAGTCCTTCCCTTCATGGTGCATTTGGATGCAGTCTTGCAGTCATGGTGCGTTTGGATGCAGTCGTTCCAGTCCTGGTTTGTTTGGATGAAGTCTTTCCAGTCCTAGGTGTCAGCACCTTGGTGCCTTCATACAGGAAGGCATCCCACAATGGCAGCATGATGTCGCTTGGCAGACTCTCCACAAACACCACCAAGAACCAGTTAAAGGAGATCAGCGTCACGTCGATGTTGTGACTCTCGAAGTGTGCCGACAGCCGGGGAAGCTTCTCTGCCATGAAGTCCTTTAGCACTCGCTGATCCGCCTGGACACCAACACCACCATCAATGATTACCACCTGTCAGTGAAGCTGATCTATGTCTACTGTTATACTACTAAATCATTATATACAAACTAATATGAATAAAGAGGTCAGGTGAGCAAGGGATCAGGGCTTCTCACCTGAGAGGCCACCAGGTTCTTGGTGTAGTAGTCCTGAGGCATGATGGCTTCCACCACAGCGACCAGGCACCAGAAGGCGTCCTCTTCATTCTTGAGGACAAGCAGAGCGATGGCTGCCAACCTTAGGACATAGATGATGTCAGATTGTCACATGATCATTCTTCAGCAGGTACGTCTCACAGAAACTATATGAATCCTAGCAGGTGTTAACTGCACTGGTGAACACCTGTTGAGTCCTTGGCAGTAGCCAATAACAGGGTTGTGCCATGAGAAGGCCAACAGGATCCGACAGAGCTGCTGGAGGGCGGGGCTTGATGGTGATGAGAAGTGCTGATTTGTGATCAGGGTTCGGTGAAGGTCCAGTTGGATCTGTCGGGAGGCAGGATGGGGGGATGTCCGACTCTTCTCGCACAACTGTGAACAAATAGACTGGATTACACACCTGTGGACAGGTGTGGGTGGGCGTGGCCAAACCTCTGATTGAATTACCAAAAAGTTAGTGGCAATGACTGTAATGTACTGAATGTAATTCTTTTACTAACCATTAGGGTCTGAATCCAGACCTGCAGTTCCTCTACCAACCACTAGGCTCTGGATCCAGACCTGCAGTTTCCCTACCGACCACTAGGGTCTGGATCCAACAGTAAGTTCGTCTACCGACCACTAGGGTCTGGATCCAGACCTACAGTTCCTCTACCGACCACTAGAGTCTGGATCCAGACCTACAGTTCCTCTACTGACCACTAGGGTCTGGATCCAGACCTACAGTTCCTCTACTGACCACTAGGGTCTGGATCCAACAGTAAGTTCGTCTACCGACCACTAGGGTCTGGATCCAGACCTACAGTTCCTCTACCGACCACTAGGGTCTGGATCCAGACCTACAGTTCCTCTACCGACCACTAGGGTTTGGATCCAACAGTAAGTTCCTCTCCATTGACCTCCATCTTCAAATGTCCAACTTTACACCAGAAATAAACATATTTAGTCTTGAACAAAAACAGTTTTGGTCTCCATAGTTTCATTTTAAATCTATAACAACTGTACGTGGAATTTATGTATCTTATCAGCTAAAATTATATTGAACCCCAAATTTAAGTGTAATTAGGAGTGTGGGTTCCTGATTGATCGGAGCTGTGGTTAACGTCTAGTTGTCATTGTCTTAACTATTTAGTGCTAAATTGATGATTGATGATGGATGGATTCATTGACTAGTGCCTAGTAGTGTAATCCAGACCATAGTTGTTGGTAGAGGAACCGCAGGTCTGGATAAAAACCCTGGTGGTTGGTAGAGGAACAGCAGGTTTCTCCTTCAGTACTAAACTTGAGTCCTAAAACAAGCTCTTGGTATATACAGGTGTAGATAGATGTGGACAGATGGTCTGGGCCTACCTGCAGGTAGCGCTGTGGGTACTGCTCCCAGATTGTCCTGGTCCTGGCTCGGACCACCCAGCGCCACAGCCTCTGCCGGTACTCCTGCGGGACACCTCCTCGCAGCAGAGCCTTAAGCTCAGGTGAGGCACACAAGTCATCATCTGACCTGCTGGCAAGGTACTGCGCCCAGCGGCTTAGTAAGGGGCGCTCCAGTCCTTCCTGCAGGGACAAACGGACTCAGCTTAAATGAACAAACGTGCTTACTCTGAACCAGAAAGACTGACTACATGGATACAGCTAGAAGTTCAAACCTGCAGCAGGAGGTTGTGAGACCGGATTTCCAAAGCCTGGATCTTTGCAAGCAGCTTCATATCCTCCACCTCGTAGTCTGGGATGATCTTGAAGCCGTATTCATCATGGTCCCTGCAGACACAGGACAGTCATGTCAGTCATGTTCAGTAACGATCAGTCAGGTAATCCTGTCACTGTGTCCACCTGCTGGTCAGGTTTTCAGACCTGTCTGAGTTCAGCTTGACGACGCTCTTCGGCTTGCCTCTCAGAGCGTCTTCGATCATCTTCTGGACAACCTCCCGCTGGCTTGAATCTAAAGATTTGGTCTCTTGCAGCTTATGCAGAACACCCAGGTAACGGCTCTCCACCTGACAGTTTGTGGACTCCAGGTAGGCACACTACAACCAATAAGAGGACAGGAGACAGGCAATGAACCAATCAGAAGACAGGAGACAGACGACAAGCCAATCAGAAGACAGGGGACAGACAACGAGCCAGTCAGAGAAAAGGAGAAAGTCATTGGGCCAACCAGAAGGTGACAGGCCAGTCACAGGACAGGAGACATGCGACAGGACAATTAGAAGACAGGAGACAGACAATGAACCAATCAGAGGACAGGAGACAGACAACGAACCAATCAGAGGACAGGGGACAGACAACGAACCAATCAGAGGACAGGAGACATGCGACAGGACAATTAGAAGACAGGAGACAGACAATGAACCAATCAGAGGACAGGAGACAGACAACAAACCAATCAGAGGACAGGGGACAGACAACGAACCAATCAGAGGACAGGAGACAGACAACAAACCAATCAGAGGACAGGGGACAGACAACAAACCAATCAGAGGACAAGAGACATGCAACCGGACAATTAGGAGACAGGAGACAGACAACGAACCAATCAGAGGACAGGAGACAGACAACGAACCAATCAGAGGACAGGGGACAGACAACAAACCAATCAGAGGACAGGAGACAGACAACAAACCAATCAGAGGACAGGAGACATGCAACAGGACAATTAGAAGACAGGAGAC
The DNA here is from genome assembly GCA_014839995.1 of Xenentodon cancila. Classification (NCBI taxonomy): domain Eukaryota; kingdom Metazoa; phylum Chordata; class Actinopteri; order Beloniformes; family Belonidae; genus Xenentodon; species Xenentodon cancila. Next base: position 440,426 of record CM026205.1, read on the forward strand.
AGACAACAAACCAATCAGAGGACAGGGGACCGACAACGAACCAATCAGAGGACAGGGGACAGACAACGAACCAATCAGAGGACAAGAGACATGCAACCGGACAATTAGGAGACAGGAGACAGACAACGAACCAATCAGAGGACAGGAGACAGACAACAAACCAATCAGAGGACAGGGGACAGACAACGAACCAATCAGAGGACAAGAGACATGCAACCGGACAATTAGGAGACAGGAGACAGACAATGAACCAATCAGAGGACAGGAGACAGACAACAAACCAATCAGAGGACAGGGGACAGACAACAAACCAATCAGAGGACAAGAGACATGCAACAGGACAATTAGGAGACAGGAGACAGACAACGAACCAATCAGAGGACAGGAGACAGACAACAAACCAATCAGAGGACAGGGGACAGACAACAAACCAATCAGAGGACAAGAGACATGCAACAGGACAATTAGGAGACAGGAGACAGACAATGAACCAATCAGAGGACAGGAGACAGACAACAAACCAATCAGAGGACAGGGGACAGACAACAAACCAATCAGAGGACAAGAGACATGCAACAGGACAATAAGGAGACAGGAGACAGACAACGAACCAATCAGAGGACAGGAGACAGACAACAAACCAATCAGAGGACAGGGGACAGACAACAAACCAATCAGAGGACAGGAGACAGACAACGAACCATTCAGAGGACAGGAGACAGACAACAAACCAATCAGAGGACAGGGGACAGACAACAAACCAATCAGAGGACAGGAGACAGGCAACAAACCAATCAGAGGACAGGGGACAGACAACGAACCAATCAGAGGACAAGAGACATGCAACCGGACAATTAGGAGACAGGAGACAGACAATGAACCAATCAGAGGACAGGAGACAGACAACAAACCAATCAGAGGACAGGGGACAGACAACGAACCAATCAGAGGACAAGAGACATGCAACCGGACAATTAGGAGACAGGAGACAGACAATGAACCAATCAGAGGACAGGAGACAGACAACAAACCAATCAGAGGACAGGGGACAGACAACAAACCAATCAGAGGACAAGAGACATGCAACAGGACAATTAGGAGACAGGAGACAGACAACGAACCAATCAGAGGACAGGAGACAGACAACAAACCAATCAGAGGACAGGGGACAGACAACAAACCAATCAGAGGACAAGAGACATGCAACAGGACAATTAGGAGACAGGAGACAGACAATGAACCAATCAGAGGACAGGAGACAGACAACAAACCAATCAGAGGACAGGGGACAGACAACAAACCAATCAGAGGACAAGAGACATGCAACAGGACAATTAGGAGACAGGAGACAGACAACGAACCAATCAGAGGACAGGAGACAGACAACAAACCAATCAGAGGACAGGGGACAGACAACAAACCAATCAGAGGACAGGAGACAGACAACGAACCAATCAGAGGACAGGAGACAGACAACAAACCAATCAGAGGACAGGGGACAGACAACAAACCAATCAGAGGACAGGAGACAGGCAACAAACCAATCAGAGGACAGGGGACAGACAACGAACCAATCAGAGGACAAGAGACATGCAACCGGACAATTAGGAGACAGGAGACAGACAACGAACCAATCAGAGGACAGGAGACAGACAACAAACCAATCAGAGGACAGGGGACAGACAACAAACCAATCAGAGGACAGGAGACAGACAACGAACCATTCAGAGGACAGGAGACAGACAACAAACCAATCAGAGGACAGGGGACAGACAACAAACCAATCAGAGGACAGGAGACAGACAACAAACCAATCAGAGGACAGGGGACAGACAACGAACCAATCAGAGGACAGGAGATGAACCTGCACACGATTACACCATTATAATATTCAGTTTATTATAATAGACCCAAACATATTACTTGTTTATTTGTGTTTTTCATAATCATGATGTAATCAAAATGAAAGTCAACAAAAACAATGAAAAAAACTGAATGTTAACCACGTTTCCAGTCGAACCAACCTTGACCATCAGACTCTTCTCCTGCTCTGAGCTCTTCCTCCATAGTCTGGTCAGCTGGTAGATCTCCGAGTTCAGAAACTTGTTCTGGATTTGGTATGCCTCGATGTCGTCCTGAACACCAGACACAAACACAAACCACTCAGAACCTGTATTAGATCCCGTATCTGGACTTGTATCTAAAATCTGAATACTGGTCTCTCCCAGGGGTCAGAACTCCTTTTCTTGATACTGGCACCAGAATACTGAAGGAATACTTCACCTTCAGGTTCTCGATCTGCTGCCGAAGCCGTCTAGAGTTTTGAGAGTCAGGAACGCCACCAGATGGTGAATTGAAGAGCCGTGGGTCGGAGAGACAGGAAGTCACCTGGTCGGACAGCTTCTCAATCACCTGACAAGAAAACAGGTAGACAATTAGAAGAGCCTGTCCACCTGCAAGGAATCAGACTGAGGTCTGGATTCAGTCTTGTGTCCAAACTTGTGTTAAAAATGCTACAGACTGCAATGAAGAACTGTTTCCTGAGATACATACGGACAAGAATGGAAAGGAAGAAACAAAAAAGGAGACCCTTGTGGAGAACAGATGCATTACTGAAACTGTGCATCAGTGTGAGCCTGATGGAGCACCTGAGTGCCGTCCTCACCTGCTGCTTGGCGTTGTTCTTGTCCGTGAGCGTCCTGATGGTCTCCTGCAGCTCGGCCAACTGAGCGTCTCTCTCAGCCAGACTCTTCCTCAGTGCCCCCCCCTCCATCTTGGCCTCCTCCAGCTGCCGTTGCAGGTTGGCCACCTGCCGCTCGCGGTGTCGCAGCAGCTCCAGACGCTCCTGCTCATCATCCTCTGCCAAGAACTCAGCACAGGTTCTCTTCTCCAGCTGAGCTGCCTCCAGGGCTTTGTGGAGTATCCAGACCAATTCCTGCAGGAGAATCAGACCTCATCACCCTCATCATTATCATCAGATATGTGGATCTGACCTTTGACTGATTCATCACCTTCTGAGCTTTGACCTCCTCCATCAGCATGAGTTTCTCCTGCTGTAGACGAGACGTCACATCCAAGGACGAGGACGCCATGTCCTTACAGAGGACCGGTGTGGTGGACAAGCTGCGAGTCTTTGTCCTTCTGCTGCAACTGCTCAACAGCGATGGTGACTCCCTGCCCGCCGTCTGAGACGCCTGATCCACTGGATCGGCCAATGGGAGAAGAGGGGGCGGGGCTTCAGTGGGAGTCCCAGAGGCTGAAGAGACTGTCAAGAAACAGGAAGTAATAAACACAACCTGAGGGGTCTGACAGGAGCGAGGCCGTGGCTGGCCTGGAACCATTGCAGGAGAATTTCTATCTTGAGTTGAACCAGGAGCCATTGTAGGACTGGGGGAGTCTAGTGAAATGAGGAGGTTTTGGTGATGAATTCTGGACATCTTAAGCTCGTGGAGGGATTTGTGAGGAAGACCAAAGAAAAAACGCAGTAGCCTGACGATTATGGATCAGCTAGGGATTGGCTGGGCCGACTGCCAATCAATCATATTAGAAATATATTTATTGATTGATAAAAACTCTCCTGATGTGGTACAAAAAAATTCACCCCCTTCAGAGTTGTCATGAATGTGAAATCAAATGTTTGAGACCAAAATGTTTATACATAAATGTTCTACATTGGTGTAAAACCCCAACAAGACCTGAACCGACTTACAGGTCCATCTATTGTATTTCCTGTAATGTCCTGTTTCTGGTCCAAAGGGTTCAAATGTGTTGTAGTCACATGATTTATGTTCACGGGAGAAAGCTAAACGCAATTAAGAAATCCTGATCCGAGACCCCTACCAGGAGGTTTCTGTTGGGCAACCTGAGAACCTCTCCTGCTACAGGAACGTTTTTCACCCCGTACAGGTTTCTGAAGGCCACTTTTGCAGGAAGGTTCTTGGTAAAGTTACTGACAGGGAAAGACTGACAACTTTAGATAAGGATTTGGTTCCAATGAAAGGGATTTTTGCTCTGTCATGGTTAAGTTTTAGGAAGTTTGAGATGGACCAGGAGTTTGGTTTGATGGAGGGGCAGAGCTGGGTGTCATCCGCCAAGCAGTGGCTGTTCAATTCAATTTTACTTAAATGGCGTCTATTACAATACAACATTTCTGTATGCGCTTTCCAGAGACCCAGAACACAAACCCCAAACATTTATTAAATAAAAAAGTTTCTCTTTTTTTTGAGGGGGGGGTCCACATGTATTTTGAGGCCCACCGACAGTATCACATTTGGTGAGAGTGTGGATAAATGGGTGTGTAGGGGGCAGTAAAGTGTAGTTATGATGGTAGGAGTGGATCGAAGGCACTAAGTACTAAGTAGTAAAGTTTCACCTGCAGTGATGCTGCCATCTGCTGGGTTGGGCTTGGTCCAGGACAGAGCTTCTGAAGATAAAGCACTCTGCCTCCACTCCTGAGGCGACCTCTTCTTCAGACTGTGGACAGAGTTTCTGTTGGCAGAGAGCAGAGCTATAACTCCACTTACTGGACGACAATGAAACTACAACCTGAGCTGGGACTTACTGGATCTCGATGAGCGGGTGTTTGATGGACATGTTGATGAGTGATGTTCGCTGTGTTGGTGCGTTGGCTGCCTCCTCCCCCACCAAACCCAGAGGAGTCTTCATCATCAGCAAGAAGTCTTCTGGACATACACGAAACACAAATTTAATGCAGATCATTGTTAAAGTTTACAGTGGTTTAACTGTGAGTTGTGGCTTAATAAATCAAATGGAGCTTTTGAGAGCTCTCATATGCTTCCTTATTCAGACTGATGGTACATCTATCCAATGGTGATTGAATTGAATTGAATTGAATTGAATTGACTTGAATTGGTGAGCAGAGGCAGTATGTTCTGCATCTGTTAGTACCATCCAGTCAGAAGAACCAGGCTGGTTCTTTGTATAGAAGAGCAAAAGACTAACCGCACAATTCAAAGCCTTAACTAACCAAAATGTTGAGGAGTACGTCTTCACATGGAGGAAAGACAGAAATGAATATATGAAGAAAGGCACTAATGCACAAAGTTTCTGGCTGTCACTAGACGGTGGGGGGTGACTTGACATTACTTTAAATCCAGAAAATGGTACATTACTTTTATCCAAACCCTCACAAGATGGCACTAAAACACCACAAATGGAATCGTGGTTGAGGATATGTCCTCTGTATTTTGGGCCTCCATTCTTTGTTGGTTCACATGTCTCCTCAACCCATTCCAGGACGTCCTGCCCCCACACAGAAAGACACAGAAAATATAACACTCCAGGGCTCCCACCACCTTCTTTGAGCTTGGACCCATCGTGGCATCTATTGCCACCACTTGAGGGTTTGAGATCTGAGCCTGTAGTTGTCTATCAGAAATCACATCACATCAGGGGCTTAACGTCAGCGGCTTAATGTCAAGGGCCACATCAGTTTAAGTATATCTGGTTTTGTTCATAAAAATTAGGAGAAGATTTACAGGTGGATCAGTCCAGTCATGTGGACTCTGTACTGATCTGTTATAGTGATGAGAAAGCTGAGACTTTTCACTGCTGGATTTGTGTTCCTACCCTTAACTATGGAACTGTGGGTGGTGACTGAAAGAACTACATGGAGGATACAAGCAGCTGAGATGAGCTTCCTCTGCAGGATGGCTGGACTCTCCCTTAGAGATAGGAGGAGAATTTCAGTCATCCGGGAGAGTCTCACTTCTCCTCCACATCCAGAGGAGACAGTTGAGGTGGTTCATCTGGTTAGGATGTCTGCTGTACACCTACCCTGGCGATGCGTTTCAGTGCCCAAACAGTAGGAGACACCATGGCAAACCCAGGACACACTAGAGAGATCATATCTCACTGATGGTCTGGTAACATCTTGGTGTTCTTCTCAAAGACCTAGAGGAGGTTGCTGGAGAGAAGTAGCTCTGATACTCCCGGATTAAACTGCTGCCCCCAAAACCTGAAAGTGAGTAAGTGGATGGATGGATGGATGGATGGATGGATGGATGGATGGATGGATGGATGGATGGATGGATGGATGGATGGATGGATGGATGGATGGATGGATGGTCATGGAAACACTCCTCCTCCATAATGATCAGATCAGAGCACCATAAGACCAGTCAGACCACCATCAGACCAGTCAGACCACCATCAGACCAGTCAGACCACCATCAGACCAGTCAGACCACCATCAGACCAGTCAGACCACCATCAGACCAGTCAGACCACCATCAGAACAATCAGACCACCATCAGACCAGTCAGACCAGTTAGACCAGTCAGACCACCATCACATCAGTCAGAGCACCATCAGACCAGTCAGACCACCGTCAGACCAGTTAGACCAGTCAGACAACCATCAGACCAGTCAGACCACCATCAGACCAGTTAGAGCACCATCAGACCAGTCAGAGCACCATCAGACCAGTTAGACCACCATCAGACCAGTCAGAGCACCATCAGACCAGTCAGACGACCATCAGACCAGTCAGACCAGTTAGAAGGTGGTCTAAGATGAACTTGTCCATCAACACTGGTCTTTTGAATGAAGGTTGACTATACTGAGCTCACCTGTGCTGTTGCAGTTGTCGGGGGTGTGGTCTGTGCAGGTGGATGTTCGCCTGTGCCGCCAGCGCTTCACCTGCAGCTGCTGTAGCCAGTAGAGCATCAGTTCCTGGGTCACGGCCTGTCAGGAAGGGGTTTGGGGGTTCATGGTTTCATCCAGAAATAACGTTATTTAAAACAGGAAATAATAGTTATATGCAGCATACAACCATACGTCCAAAACAGACGGGATGCTGTGTAAAGTGTAAATAAAGCCAGGATAATTTATAAATCCCATAAATCTATATTGATGATGTTTATGGTTGTGGTGCATCTTCTCTTCTTCTAACATCTGTTTGCAAACATCTGGGTAGTGAGGAGACAGCTGCTGGAGCTTTAGGAGAGCAATGCGGTCCCTTATGCTCCTGCTCCAACTTTTAACAGAAATGCTGATGACATTTAAAATCATATTTTCATGAAATGACAAAATAATATCTGACATGTTGTTTATATTTTATTGGGAATAAATATTGGCTATATGAGATGTATAAATAATTGCATTCCGGTTTTATTTACATTTCACTTCTTACCTTTATTGGAATCGAGGTTGTACACGTATGATACTGTCATTATTAAATACTTAGTAGTCCCATCATGCAACAGCTTGCAGATCCACATTTGTTTCTAGAAAAAAACCTTTTTATAGTCTTCTAGAAAGAAGATAGAGATAGAGTTTATAATCCACTCATCCCCAGACCATGAACCCTTCTCCACCGTGCTTGTCAATGCTCTGAGCTGTTCTGCTTGAAAGGCTGTATCAGGTTCCTCCGAACATGGTTCTGGACATGAAGACCAGACATCTTCACTTTGGTCTCATCTGTCCAGAGGACTTTGATCCAGAAGGCTGCAGGTTTATTCAGATGAAAACTTCTCATCAGAAGGTGGTTTGTGGTAGGAACGTTCACGTGTTTGTAGGTTAGTTTAGTTTTTAAAATCAGAATTACATTTTTTTAAATCAGGAGTTCTGGCACTACTGGCTTCTCATACAGCTGAAACGACCTGAGCAGAACTTTCCGGAGCTTCTGGACCTCTTACCTTGAGTATGAAGGTGCGTTCTGGGGTCTTGATGTGGAAGGTGCCTGTCTCGGCCTTCAACGGGTAGGTGAAGGTGGCGGTGCTCAGCTCCACCCTGCCGAGGGGCGTGATGTCCTGGGGCGTACGGTAGTAGAACAGCTGGTTCTTCTTCTCCTCGTAGGTAAACCAGCGCTGTTTCCAGGCCCGCAGTGGTCCCCCCTGCTTCTGCAGGTAGCCACACAGTTTGGGTTCCCCCGGAAAAGAAACAGAAGAGGGGTGGGGCCGCACCTGCTCACAGAATGCCTCAATGGTGACGGGGGGGGCTGGAGGAGTGGGTGGAGCCAGGTTGAAGGTTTTTGTGGTTGCAAGAAGAGGAGGAGCCTGGTGATTCTCCAGGTCTCTGAACTCAGAGATATGGACCCTGAGCTCCCTGTCTTCTGTTGAATCCTTGAAAGGAGGACGAGGAGGGTCTTCTTCAGGCTCCTGGTCTGCAGGACTGAGATGGTCCTGGCTGTTGGGGTGTTCTGCGTAATTAAGTCCTGGTCCAAGAGAACATTTTAGGTTCCTCTGATATGTACAAACGGAAGAAGCTTGAAGTATTTTCAGTTGATGTTCTGAAGCTTTAGAGAGGTTCAGGTCTTGGCATGTAGCCAGAAGATCAGCTTCTGGTTGATCTGATTTTCTTGGATAGGTATAATCTGGTTCTGGCTGTTCTGGACCCAGCTGATCTTCCGGTTCCCATCTGTCTGTCAGAGGATGATGCTGGTCTGTGGTCTGGCTGAATTCTGGCAGGTCCAGTTCCTCTGCTGGAGGCTCTGGATCCTGAGCAGACTGACGGTGGACGTTCTGGGTCCTGGGCAGTCTGACGGACTCTCTGCTCTGCTGCTCCTCCTTCTGCTCCTCCTGGGACGCCAAAAGCAGATTACCGCAATAAGGGCGGACAGGAAGCGAACCAGACGGGGGAGCGCTGGGATTTCCTGATGCTTCGCCTTCATCCATCCTGCCAAAAAAAGAAAGAAAAGCAGTGAGCAGGAAGATGGAGGGAAAACAACGTCCTGCCATGTTTGAGAGGAAGCGTTCGGAAATTTTGAAAAGGGACAAAATCTGGAAAAAAAAACCTGTAGGAACATCTGGAGCTAAAAAGGTTGATGAGCAGTTGTAACTGAGATGACTGGACCATTTTAGAGAAACACCGACTCGGAAGAAAAGAAGAACAGATCATGAACAGAACATGATCTGATTTCACGATCACACGATCACACACACACACACACACACACACACACACACACACACACACACACACACACACACACACACACACACACACACACAAACACACACACACACACACACACACTAAAGTTTTGTTTTGTAAGTTTTGAGTTTACTTTTATTTCTGATACTGTGGTTTCACAACTTCAGTCTAAACTGCACAAACACTATGCTGGTTACCTGAAGGGGCGTGGCTTGAGCACACCTGGCAGGTCTGGTCCTGGTGGATTAGCAGTGGCAAAGGTCTGAAAGAATGGGTCTGCTGCTGGACACCTTCTTCACTTTGTCCTGATGTCTTTTGTCTCCAGGAGTGTCTCAGTCATCCAGAATCCTTTTCTTTTTCTACTTCTTCCCGTCTTCCCTCCTGGTCCTTCTTTCCAGTCATTAAATGTGCTCCACCCTCTAACATGTGGTAGCCTGCACACTTCCTGCCTGATTTCGGTGTAAGAGACAGTGGTGAAGTTAGTTTCAGGGTGAACACAGTTAGGGACTGTCAACAAGTTACCTCCCGAAAAACACAAAATCAGTGTTGTTTTACTGTTTAATAGTTTCCACACACACACACACACACACACACGTGTACACACACGTACACACACACACACACACACACACACACACACACACACACACACACACACCACACACACACACACACACACACACATGTACACACGCACATGTACATACACATGTACACACACACACATGTACACACATGTACACACACACGTACACACACACACACACACACCTGTACACACGTACACATGTACACACACACACACACACACATGTACACACACACACATGTACACACACACATGTACACACACACACACACACACATGTACACACGCACATGTACATACACATGTACACACACACACATGTACACACATGTACACACACACGTACACACACACACACACACACACACCTGTACACACGTACACATGTACACACACACACACACACACATGTACACACACACACATGTACACACACACACATGTACACACACACACACACATTTACACACACACATGTACACACACACACACATGTACATACACATGTACACACACACGCACATGTACATACACATGTACACACACACACATGTACACACACATGTACACACACACGTACACACACACACACACACACCTGTACACACGTACACATGTACACACACACACACACACATGTACACACACACACATGTACACACACACACACACACACACATGTACACACACACACACATGTACACACACACACACACACACACATGTACACACACACACATGTACACACACACACACACACACACATGTACATACACACACACATGTACACACACACATGTACACACACACACACACACACACACACATGTACACACACACACATGTACACACACACACATGTACACACACACACACACACATGTACACACACACATGTACACACACATGTACATACACATGTACACACACACGCACATGTACATACACATGTACACACACACACATGTACACACACATGTACACACACACGTACACACACACACACACACATGTACACACACACACGTACACACACACACATGTACACACACACACACACACACACACACACACACATGTACACACACACACACATGTACACACACACACATGTACACACACACACATGTACACACACACACATGTACACACACACACACACACACACATGTACATACACACACACATGTACACACACACATGTACAAACACACACACACACACACACACATGTACACACATACACACACTGTGATGTTACATAATCTTCTGATGTGCTTTGATATTGATATATACCATATTTGACATGTTGGGGAGCTCCCAGCAAAGTGCTGTGGGTACCATTTTCTGAGGCAACAGCAGGTGGCAGCAGATCTTCATGTTTGTGTGCAGATGTTCCTCCACCAGAGCAGCTGAGCACAGCTGCCGGACAACACAGGAATCGTAAAAGCACAGCAGAAATTCTTCTGAGCGGCCACGGGAGTGCCATCCACACTTTTAAAGTAGATTAACTTCAAGAAAACAATGCGAACCTCCTCTTGTTTCAGTCCAGCTCCGGCTGAGTAGAGGAGGCGTGTCCTGACTGTCACCTGTGACATCACTATGCAGTCAGAAAGGTTCATGTTGTCCACAAGCCTCTGGAGCTCACTGAAGCAGAGAAAAACAAATTACAGCAAAGAGAAAAGCTGCCAGCAGGGACCAAGGCGACCGACCGAAACAAAGAGGATGGATTTCAGAGTGAAGATGAAACTTCGCAAATCAGTTTAGTCCTGAGCCGTCCTGACCTCCAGTCTGCTCATCCGACCTTTGAAGCACAACTTCAGGAGGAAAACCCCTCAGCAAAATATCTGGTTCTAAGTGACAAAATGCCCTGAGGACACACACACACACACACGGTCACACACACAGCTGCTGTGCACAGACCATAGTAGTCGAGTTCAACACAAGTCCAAGACCAAAACCACAAGTGAAATTGACATTAAATACTTGAAAAACTGACTTAAAAACTGGAAACGTGATTTTATAAACGCACCATGTTACTATTTCATTAACTTTAAATTTGCTCAGCAAAGTTCTTCAATGTTTCTACTGCTGACAACAGCTCGCTTCATTTCTCAACTAATTCTGGATTTTGAAGTTGAGTCTCCTGCTGGTGTGGAGGAGCAACAACATGTCTGTTCAGAGCTCAGTCTCTGGTCTGATGATGAAGGTCTTCATTCAGGCTGTGGAGCAGTTAATGCCAACAAAAATGTTGCATCATCTATGCATACCCTGTACAAAGACCATGAAGATAAAGGAACTTGAGATCATTGTCTTTCGCTGCAACGTAGAAATTTCACTTTTACTTCAAGTCAAACTTCAGAAAAAGAAATGTTGTTCTTCTTCGTTGGTGCTTCTGCAGGAGAAAGATTTGTGTTGCAGGTTTTTCTTCTCATTCAGGAGTGAGAGAA
>CM026205.1:452859-483451 GCA_014839995.1 Xenentodon cancila
GACGAGCCCCAACAAGAGCTTAGAGGATTCAGTTCATTCAGTTCAGTGTGTGTGTGTGTGTGTGTGTGTGTGTGTGTGTGTGTTTTTTATGTGTGTGTATGAGTGTGTGTGTGTGTGTGTGTGTGTGTTTTTATGTGTGTGTATGAGTGTGTGTGTGTGTGTGTGTTTTTATGTGTGTGTATGAGTGTGTGTGTGTGTGTGTGTTTTTATGTGTGTGTGTGTGTGTGTGTGTGTGTGTGTGTGTGGTGTGTGTGTGTGTGTGTTTATGTGTGTGTATGAGTGTGTGTGTGTGTGTGTGTTTTTATGTGTGTGTATGAGTGTGTGTGTGTGTGTGTGTTTTTATGTGTGTGTATGAGTGTGTGTGTGTGTGTATGTGTGTATGTGTGTGTTTGTGTGTTTTTATGTGTGTGTATGAGTGTGTGTGTGTGTGTGTGTTTTTATGTGTGTGTATGAGTGTGTGTGTGTGTGTATGTGTGTATGTGTGTGTTTGTGTGTTTTTATGTGTGTGTATGAGTGTGTGTGTGTGTGTGTGTGTTTTTATGTGTGTGTGTGTGTGTGTGTGTGTGTGTACATGTGTGTGTGTGTGTGTGTGTGTGTGTGTGTGTGTGTGTGTGTGTGTGTTTGTGTGTGTGTGTGTGTGTGTGTGAGCTGCAGCTCAGTGGATCAGAAACATCTCGACTGAAACTCTCTCCAGAATCCTGGTCAGCAGAAGTTTTTCACTTATACTTTTTCTTGGTGGTTGTATGTCTTTTAATTTTTTTATTTTGATCCAAACAGTCGCCTCTTGACTTTTTACAGTTTAATCCAGTTCAGATTTATAATAAATCAGTGGAGACGATCGGATTAAACAACTTTTAATTGAACAAAATACTGAAACTGAATAAACCTGAAGTGAGTTAAAATGATGTGAAATAGAAATACTTCTGAAAACTGCAGGACCAGTATTTACGTCTGTCCACCATCCAGAACGTTGTGTTACCAGAATCATTGTTCTCTTTGTCACTCTGAAAACACAAAATAAAGGTTTGCAGTCGCCTTACAACTTCCTGCCTGGGTCTCCAGGTGGAGAAGCAGCTGAGCTTGGAAAGACCACGGTATCTACATGCAGTTATTTTATATGGAAAACTAGGACATCATCAATATTCCAGGATGTGGCTTCGGCACTCAAACAATCAACCAAACATCTGAGGATTTATCAGGTGAAAAAACACAACTTCATGAAGTCAAACAAGAAGATGAAGACCAACAAACTCTGGAGGTAACTTTTCAAAAATGAGAAAAGTCCTCAAAAAACCCAGAAACTAGAATGGTGACGATGAAGATCAGCTGCTGCAGCTGCTGGGTGAGGAACATCTGGAGATGGTTCAGTTTCCGGGTCAGAAAAAACATTACTGATCCCATTGATGCATAAAACAAACGTTACTGATCACATTTATTGACAAAACAAACATTATTGATGAAATTTATTGACAAAACAAACGTTATTGATCACATTTATAGATAAAACAAACGTTATTGATCACATTTATAGATAAAACAAACGTTATTGATCACATTTATAGATAAAACAAACGTTACTGATCACATTTATTGACAAAACAAATATTATTGATCATATGTATGTTCAAACAAACGTTATTGATCACATTTATAGATAAAACAAACATTATTGATGAAATTTATTGACAAAACAAACATTATTGATGAAATTAATTGACAAAACAAACATTATTGATCACATTTATAGATAAAACAAACGTTACTGATCACATTTATAGATAAAACAAACATTACTGATGAAATTTATTGACAAAACAAACGTTATTGATCACATTTATAGATAAAACAAACGTTATTGATCACATTTATAGATAAAACAAACGTTACTGATCACATTTATTGACAAAACAAATATTATTGATCATATGTATGTTCAAACAAACGTTATTGATCACATTTATAGATAAAACAAACATTATTGATGAAATTTATTGACAAAACAAACATTATTGATGAAATTAATTGACAAAACAAACATTATTGATCACATTTATGATCAAACAAACGCTATTGATCGCATTTATGATCTAACAAACATTATTGATGAAATTTATTGACAAAACAAACATTATTGATCACATTTATTGACAAAACAAACATTATTGATGAAATTAATTGACAAAACAAACATTATTGATCACATTTATTGACAAAACAAACATTATTGATCACATTTATGATCAAACAAACGTTATTGATCACATTTATTGACAATACAAACATTGTTGATCACATTTATTGACAAAACAAACATTATTGATCACATTTATGGTCTAACAAATGTTAGATAGGTCTGGATCTGGATGCTATTAGTCAGTAGAGAACTTGCAGCTCTAAATCCAGACCCTAGATGCCCTTCGAGAAACTGCAGGTCTTATTTTCACTTTGGCTTCTGTCTTGAAGTCTGAGTGTTGGCGTTTGGATAAAACATAAATGAAACTCTACACAGAAGTCGTCCTACACCGTCCTCTAAACCAAACCAAATGATTTTTTTTGGCCATAAATATTTATGGTTCTTTTAGATCATCAGGGATGGAGTGGCGCTCCAGCAGAAGTTAAATTTGACTCACATCAGAGTATCTTTGACTCTGGTCAGGTCTTTGAGAGTTGTTTGATTTTATTTTGGGTGGGGGCAGCAAACCCAGCTTTTCACGGGTTAATATCACCACTGAGCTGTCCACAAAAGCTCCCTGTGAGGCAACTCTGATACCACAAAGAGCTCTTATATGGCCTCTGAGGAGGGATCCGCTGTCGTCGAGCTGCTCTTCAAGCCCTTTGACCGCAGGATTTGTGTTCTACGCCTCACACTTAGAGGTGAACGGCCTGCTGGTGAAAGAGTGTCAGATGAGGAGCGGAGGGTAGTAGCGGTGGTGGAGGGGGCTGTGGTGTAGATGCAAACGCTGCTGGATTAGGTTCTGGGCTTCCGTGTTTAATGTCTTCAAAGCTTTGACATCCTCACATGAAGGTTCATGAAACTCCATCAGCTGCTGTTGATGTGATGGGGAGAGAAGTTAGAACTAATGTTGGAGAGCACACGCAGGAACACTACAGCTCACATGACTACACAGCTGAGGCATCTGATGGTTCAGGCACCAACGTGCTCTTTGGTAACTCAAAGTGTTCTTCTCATTTTTTCTTCTGGTTGTGTAGGTTGCAGCGCCACCTGTTGACAAAAGGAAATGTCATGTTTTATATGCTGCATCCCTGCTCCAAGAAGGAGGAGCCGATACATCTCAAACCTGGTCAACCAGTAGTTAAGACACTGACCATGACTGACAGTGGAAACTGTACCTTTGTGTCAGGGGGCGTCGCCGTGAGAGGGGGACAAAGGTTGATGTCTCGCCATGAAGACAATAGTTATTCTAGCTGTATGTGCCTTGTCCAGTTTGACCCAGAATTATATGTTTGATGAGGCTTCTACTGTGAACAAGCGGATATGGCAATCTTGGATAAACTTCATAGCGCCATTTTCTTGTAAAGGAAAATAATTTTGGTGACATGATGGCCTGTATTTACACAATGCTTCATCAGATAAAATTGAATGGATGGTCATCTAACGGTGTGTGTGTCATTCGCCAAAAACCGAAATAGATTGTTTTAGCACATGGTCATAAAAAAAATATATATATATATTTTTTATGACCATTCATATTTCAGTCAGTGTCACCAGCATTTGTAGAAAATATAGCTGTATATCCCAGAATGATTCATTAATATTTTCAGAATTTTCTAATAAACAGCAGAATTCTGATTCATATTTCAGCATTATACAATGTTTGCAAGGAGATCTGATGCATGTCTGAGTGCAGACTTCAAACTATATGCAAGTTTTTCAATTGTGTTGATATGCCTAATAAACCCATTTGTAAAATTAATTTGTGTGGTATTAGTGCAGGAACAATTTGTAAAAATGGGATGTTCTCAGGAAAGCACTGAAGAGAACAAGAGAGAGAAAAAAAGAAAAACAGTACATCCCCTCTCCTTATAGTGGAAAAATGCATCACATCAACCAATAGAAAAATTAAAAGACAAAGCACAGCATTTGGTTCTGAGGGAGAGAAGAAAGGAGACAGAGATCCGCCTCCAGGTAGATAAAAGGTGAAAACACATGCTGCTCTTATTTTGACACCTGGGTTTATATTATTTTTTTAATCCAAAAATCTGTAAGGCATTGTCTACATTTTAATTTAAAAAGTATATATAACTTTGCTAAATTTGTCCATATATTTTTGACATTTACAATCTATGTTGTCATTTTTTAGATATAAATATGGTTTATTGAACATGTTTATCATTTTCACAATAAAAAGATCAAAGTTTAAGTTTTTCTGTTATTTTAGCTCCAATGTGTTAACACAGTTTGTTAAAATGATGAAATAACTGTAAATTTACACAGGTGAGGTTGTGCTCAAAAATGTTAACAAGCAAGGCAAGATAAACATTTTTTAAATTGAAATACAAAGCTAAATTCAAAGTTAGTCAAAAATGGTTAGTTGTACCCAAGACTCCAAAGTGTACGAAAATACTTTAAAAGTTTATGAAGTGTGACAAAAATAATGGGTGATTAGGGGTGTGGCTGTAACAACGTGGCTAATTGACAACAAGAAGTGATTTTCTGCTTCAACATATGTTTTTCTCTTGTTGGAACTAAAGAAAATGATGATTCACACCTCAGTGACACATTGTTGTGAAAAATAATTTTTGCATTGTATGTGGCGGTGGTGGCCCTGTTCGCCATGGCAGTTCTGAACAGGACTGAGTGGATGTGTGTCTGAGCAGGTGGTCAGCAGCACAGGAGCACCACAGGGCACTGCTCTTGTACCATTTCTCTTCATGCTGTACACCACAGACTTCCAGGGCAAGTAGGAGTTATGTCATCTGCAGAAATACTCAGATGACTCTGCAGTCATTGGGGGGGTGTCTGTATTGGTTTCTTGGTTTTGTCTTTTCCCTCAGAAGGATTAGAGGAATGTCAGATAATATGGGAAGTTCTTTAAGAAAGTGTACATTGAAGGGCATGGTTGTCATGGTGTCACTATAAAACCTCTTTTATGCAATACAGGTGGATGTGACTTTACAGAATACCGTAGGTAGGTGGTTGCGCCTGGGGGCAGTGGCCATAGGTGTTGAGGGTCCAATCAATGCTGCTTGCAGCTTGAATTTTATTCACTTTTTGGCATCATTTTTGCCAAGTAGAAAAAGTTAACTATTGAGGTTTTGGACGGTGCTGTTTTCAGTCACCTGTCTTGGTTTTTGTGACAAACTGGGATATAAATGACAATCAAACCATTTTTGTACGCTTAAAAGGTGAATATGTGTCTATTTGATGGTTTAATGTTTCTGAATGTGGTTGTTCTGAATGTTAAGACTCTGGAGGTGTGCATATGTGTGTGTGTGTGTGTGTGTGTGTGTGTGTGTGTGTGTGTGTGTGTGTGTGTGTGTGTGTGTGTGTGTGTTTCCAGTCTTAATTGCTTCGGTCTAGCGGTCCGTCTCTCTGCAGATGTCTCGCTTCTTAATGTGCGTAAAGAGCAACAATCAGCCCCATCTGTCCCAGTTTTTCCTTACCACCCCCCCCACCCTGAAAAATCACCTCTGTTCCTCCACCACAACCCCCGCCCATCCCCTAAATCTCCTCAGTAAGCCCACCACACACTCCTCCACACATAGAAGCCAGTCAGCAGTGAGGCGATTGAAAACCAATCAAAAAGCTATAGAAGAGTGCTTTGGTGTGCAGGGACACAATGTGGGGGCCGTGGGTCCTGGGGAGGGGGGGGCAAGGAGAGCCACCCCCGCCCCACCCACCACTCCCCCAGCCCCATGACTCTGGGTTTGTGGGCTGCAGGGTCTCGTCAGGCGCCATGAAAGAGGCAGGACAGATGGGAGGAATCAGATGGAGGAATAATCTCTGCATCACTGCAAACACAAGCTCAGACAAGCACAATACAAGTTTTTACACCAGACTTTTATTTATTTAACAAAAATGAAAGAAAAAGATCAGTTGGGTAATGCTTAGTACCTCCATGACCCAACATCAGAAGATGTTTTCTTCAGCAGCAGGAACCCTCAGTAGATGTTTCCTTCAGCAGTAGGAACCTTCAGAAGAACTTCCCTTCAACAGAAAGAACCCTCAGTAGATGTTTCCTTCAACAGCAGGAACCCAGAGCAGATGTTTCCTTCAGCAGAATGAACCCTCAGTAGATGTTTCCTTCAGCAGAAAGATCCCTCAGTAGATGTTCCCTTCAGCAGCAGGAACCATCAGTAGATGTTTCCTTCAGCAGTAGGAACCCTCGGCAGATGTTTCTTTCAGCAGAAAGAACCCTCAGTAGATGTTTCCTTCAGCAGGAGGAACCCTCAGTGGATGTTTCCTTCAGCAGCAGGAACCCTCAGTAGATGTTTCCTTCAGCACCAGGAACCCTCAGTAGATGTTTCCTTCAGCAGCAGGAACCCTCAGTAGATGTTTCCTTCAGCAGAATGAACCCTCAGTAGATGTTTCCTTCAGCAGAAAGAACCCTCGGCAGATGTTTCCTTCAGCAGAATGAACCCTCAGTAGATGTTTCCTTCAGCAGACTGAACCCTCAGTAGATGTTTCCTTCTGCAGAATGAACCCTCAGTAGATGTTTCCTTCAGCAGCAGGAACCCTCGGCAGATGTTTCCTTCAGCAGAATGAACCCTCAGTAGATGTTTCCTTCAGCAGAAAGAACCCTCGGCAGATGTTTCCTTCAGCAGAATGAACCCTCAGTAGATGTTTCCTTCAGCAGACTGAACCCTCAGTAGATGTTTCCTCCTGCAGAATGAACCCTCAGTAGATGTTTCCTCCTGCAGAATGAACCCTCAGTAGATGTTTCCTTCAGCAGAATGAACCCTCAGTAGATGTTCCCTTTAGCAGCAGGAACCCTCAGTAGATGTTTCCTTCAGCAGCAAGAACCCTCAGCAGATGTTCCCTTTAGCAGCAGGAACCCTCAGTAGATGTTTCCTTCAACAGCAGGAACCCAGAGCAGATGTTTCCTTCAGCAGCAGGAACCATCAGTAGATGTTTCCTTCAGCAGTAGGAACCCTCGGCAGATGTTTCTTTCAGCAGAAAGAACCCTCAGTAGATGTTTCCTTCAGCAGCAGGAACCCTCAGTGGATG
Organism: Xenentodon cancila; assembly: GCA_014839995.1. Lineage (NCBI taxonomy): Eukaryota > Metazoa > Chordata > Actinopteri > Beloniformes > Belonidae > Xenentodon > Xenentodon cancila. The sequence goes on from CM026205.1 coordinate 460,049, forward strand.
TTTCCTTCAGCAGAAAGAACCCTCGGCAGATGTTTCCTTCAGCAGAATGAACCCTCAGTAGATGTTTCCTTCAGCAGCAGGAACCCTCAGTAGATGTTTCCAGCTGCAGGAACCCTCAGTAGATGTTTCCTTCAGCACCAGGAACCCTCAGTAGATGTTTCCTTCAGCAGCAGGAACCCTCAGTAGATGTTTCCTTCAGCAGAAAGAACCCTCAGTAGATGTTTCCTTCAGCAGAAAGAACCCTCAGTAGATGTTTCCTTCAGCAGAATGAACCCTCAGTAGATGTTTCCTTCAGCAGAATGAACCCTCAGTAGATGTTTCCTTCAGCAGAATGAACCCTCAGTAGATGTTTCCTTCAGCAGAATGAACCCTCAGTAGATGTTTCCTTCTGCAGAATGAACCCTCAGTAGATGTTTCCTTCAGCAGAATGAACCCTCACTAGATGTTTCCTTCAGCAGCAGCAACCCTCAGTAGATGTTTCCTTCAGCAGCAGGAACCCTCGGCAGATGTTTCCTTCAGCAGAATGAACCCTCAGTAGATGTTTCCTTCAGCAGAATGAACCCTCAGTAGAGGTTTCCTTCAGCAGAATGAACCCTCAGCAGATGTTCCCTTTAGCAGAAAGAACCCTCAGCAGATGTTTCCTTCAGCAGCAGGAACCCTCAGTAGATGTTTCCTTCAGCAGTAGGAACCCTCGGCAGATGTTTCCTTCAGCAGAAAGAACCCTCAGCAGATGTTCCCTTCAGCAGCAGGAACCCTCAGTAGATGTTTCCTTCAGCAGTAGGAACCCTCGGCAGATGTTTCCTTCAGCAGAAAGAACCCTCAGTAGATGTTTCCTTCAGCAGTAGGAACCCTCGGCAGATGTTTCCTTCAGCAGAAAGAACCCTCAGTAGATGCTCCCTTCAGCAGCAGGAACCCTCAGTAGATGTTTCCTTCAGCAGTAGGAACCCTCGGCAGATGTTTCCTTCAGCAGTAGGAACCCTCGGCAGATGTTTCCTTCAGCAGAAGGAACCCTCGGCAGATGTTTCCTTCAGCAGAAAGAACCCTCGGCAGATGTTTCCTATCTGACTTCAGCAGTCTCTCATACATGTGGAGGAGTTCTGGTCCATTTTTCTTTCCAATGTTCCTTCAGTTCATTGACGTGTTTGGTCATGAACATTTACACTCTCTGAAGATCCCACCACAACATCTCAACCAGGTACAGGTCTGGACTTTGACCAGGTCATTCCAGAACCTTAAATCTTTCCTTTTTCATCATTCTGGCATTAAAACAAGTAGGTAAATAAATTAATTAAAACATCATATTTATTTGTCTATCACCGTACTTGACACTGGGTTGGAGGTGTTTTTGCTGAAAAGCTGTGTTTCTCCAAACATGGTTATGGACATTAAGTATCCTTCCCAAGAGGCTTAATCCATCTACACTAACATAAAACCTGCAGTTCCCCCACCAACCACTAGGGTCCAGATCCAACAGCGAGTTAACATCTATTGAACTTCATGTTAGAATGCCCAACTTTGCAGCATAAATAAACATATTTACAGTCTGTAACAAAACAGTTTTTGGTCTCGGTAGTAGATTTCTCATCCATGACACCTGTACAGGAGAATTTATGAACCTTATCAGGTGAAATTATTTAGATTTAACCCTTTAGAGGGCAGTCACGGTTATTGGAGAATACTAAAGGACCTCTAATAACATTGTAACGTTTTTTTTGTAATATCCATAGACTAGTTCTACTGACCAAATATGGTCACTTCCCTGTAAAGGGTTAAGTATAATTAGGGTCATGGTCTTATGAATGACATCACTTCAGCTACTTGGTGCTGTATTGACTTCTAAGCTGTGAATAAAAACCTAACAGAAAATAATCATTGTATTTTTATAGATAATATGTCTTCTTGTGCTGTTAACTGTACTAAGGCTACGTTCAAACTGCAGGTCTTAAGGCTCAAATCCGATTTTTTTACATGATCGTTCACTTTCTTATTTTTATGCTACTTTCACGTACACGGCCCTGAAGTGATGATGTTTGGAAGGACTTGCACAGTCAAACCAACAAAATGATGCCCAGCTGATAAAGGAAAGAAGGACACTAAGAAAAAGGAGAGCACAAATGTTAACGATGGCCTTCTGTGCAGCAGAGGAACGTGGGAGCACATATGAAAGCGGGATGGGTCGGATTTAAAAAAATAAGATTTACTCCATTCAGACTGTCATTAAAAATCCAATATGAGTCACATATGGGCAAAACTTAAGACCTGAGCTGCAGTGTGAACGTAGCCAAAGAGACCACCGACACCAGATCTGGGTTGATGTGGAACTGTTCTGAGGTTTTAGGCTGCTAACCAGGACTAGAGGACACCAGCTGCACCTTCTCTATCATTGTCCTGATTGTTCCAGTTGTGTCTCCCAGCATGTTCTTCATGTGGTCCTACCTGTCGTTGTTTCCGTCCTGCTCTCTGGTCTAATTCATGCTGTTCCCTGTTTGTTGTATGCTGTTCTGCTGTTCTGCTTTTCGGGCTTTTTGGATTTCCTGATCTATGCAGCATTGTTAGTTCATAAGTAAAAAGACTTGTTTGCTTATTGTTTGATATTTAATCCAGTTAATCCCTTTTATCAGCCAATTTAGAGAGAGAGATGAGGATCGAAAGTCAACACCAAACGTTGCTGCTGCTTCCATGTCCATCAGGATTTCCTGTAAAGGTCAGTTTCTGCTCAGCTGTCGGTTAGTCCTCCAGAGCTCATAGTCCTCTCTAAATTCCTGCACATTTAGCATTTCAATCTGACTTCTAATCAACAGTTTTCCATTTCTACAGAAGGTGGTGATTGAACACTGCTGATCAGGTGGTGAAGGTGTCTTCTGGGAGCATCAGTGAGTCTCCTGCAGGGTGGAGAAGATTGATTTGCCTCTGCAGCATGTAAATGAGTTCCTCTGCAGGACTGATGGGCTGATTGATGGCATCTTTAACAGACAACACAATCGCAGATGAGTCCCTCCACTCGAGTGGCTCTCCTCTTCTGGAGCCTCTATCTGTGTTTTTAGGCCTTTGTCTGAGCTTGGAGTGCAGTATTGAGACCAGAGAGGCTTGTGTTCCCCGCGGACGCCTTTGTGAACCTCACAATGACCATTGAGCTCCGTTGGTGGCGAAGCTGCTTTCAGCTTCTGCAGCAGCGTTGGAGCGTGAGGCCATGAGTAGATCCCTCACAAAAACCCCCAAGTGAAAGGAACGGGGGCAGGCCGCAGGAGGTGCCCACCGACGGGCTGAGAAAGAGAAAAGAGGCAGTTTCACTGCAAAGGTTCAGCAAGAGCTGAGGGAAGAAAATGATCTGCTGGAGAAACACGAGTTATTCTCATCCTCGGTGTACGGACAAGAAAACAGCTGGAACGCTTCATCAGCTGGCCCAAAAACAGAACAACATTACTGTCTGATTAAAACCAAAACAGAGAAGTGCTTCAGACTTCAGTCACTTCTCAACTGCAGAAGAACAAGTTTGGTCAAACATCAGGAAAGCAAACGGAGTCATGTGCTGGCTAACAGAGATCTCAGACACTCTGGAAGACTCTGCCGACTGGATCAGGTTTCACCCCGCGTCCTTCCATGTCTCCTTGTCTCCTCACCCTTGACAGTCACTGTGTTGGCTCGTTGGCTGAGTGAAAGGCCTTTGTGGATCTTCCTCGGCCTCTTGTATCCCTCACAAGGACCCTGAAAGGGTCTGAACCCCACGTTCCCCGAGGACCCCGGTGCTGGCCTGGGGCCCGGGACGACCCCCTCTCCGGTCACGCTCTCACCTCTTTCACTGACAGTTTGTTCTCAATTAGATAGCTTTTGTGCTGGAGTGAAAGCCCTCGGCCCACGGACCCAGCGCTGCCCGCTGGGGGGATGGGGTGGTGGGGGGTGTCCGTACCTCAATGGCGATGTTTCGCTTCTCCACGAACTCCCGCCGTGACACTCTTTACGCTCTCGTTCTGGTTTTTTAAATGTGTGGCCGGCTGAAGAGCACTTAACCAGCTTTTGAAGACTTTCTCCACATCTGAAGCTCATCAGACGCCGTTCAAACGGTCAGGAATGTCTCACTGAAAAGCTTCAATCCAGGCTGCATTCACACCACCAATCAATACAACAACAGTTTATTATCAGATGTTAATGAGGTGAGAAAACCTTTGACGAACGCGGCCTTTTGAACCATGTCATAAGATGCTCTGTTGTAAAGTCGTGACGATAATACCCCTGTTTTAATCACGTTTTTTGTGTGAAAAAGAACATGTGGGCAATCCTACGTACCCCCTCCCACAGACTTTAAGAGGTTAGGTTGATGCCATGAGGGAAAGACATCAGCAGTGACAGAAGAGAAGCAAGAACAAAACAGACATAAACCAGCAGACTTCTGAAACAACGTCCTCTGGACAGATGAGACCAAAGCGGAGATGTTTGGTCTTCATGTGCAAAACCATGTTTGGAGAAAACCCAGCAGAAACACCTCAGACCCACTGTGAAGATGGTGGTGGAGGGACGATGATTGGGGCTGGTTTCTGACTATATCTGTGGTCAGTTGCTGACTCCATCTGTGCTGAATGTTTCTCTGATGGAGCGTAAACTTTCAGAGGGTGTTGGAACCTTATCAGCAGGTCTCAGTGGCCTTCTGGCACACGCTGGTGGAGCTCAGCCTGGACCTGCGGTCGCTCGGCCTGCTGCTAGCAGTCAACACCGCCATCAGCCTGACAGACCTCCACTGGAAAGGTCATGAAATCTCCTCCATAGCACCGAGCTCCTTCAGCTGACCCACCTGGAGGAGGTGGTGAACATTTGTGAGACCTCCTGTTTCAAATGTCGTTTCAGGGACAACATCAGAAAATCCGCTAGCGAGCGCTCAGTTAACACGAGCAGCCTGCTCTCAGCTAAACTTCATCCTCAGATCCTTCCAGACGGACCGCAACCAAACACGGTCCTCCAAACACGGTCCTCCAAACACGGTCCTCCAAACACGGTCCTCCAAACACGGTCCTCCAAACACGGTCCTCCAAACAACAACAAAACAAATTTTCTTTTTAATATGAGCGATTATAATACATCCCTAGACTTAAATATGTAGATGCCGCACCATTGGGGAGGGGCTTAAATCATTAAAGAACTGTAATAATTAATTTCCATTTGGGGATCAATATGGTCTTTTTGAATTTGAGTCCTCACTGAACCAATTTTAGAATCAGCTGATTGAAGCCAGAACACACAAACTCAGGAAAGAATGCAGCCATCATCTATAATACGTCTGTCCATCTGTCTACCATCCGTCCGTCCGTCCGCCCGTCCGTCCGCCCGCCCGTCCGTCCGCCCGCCCGTCCGTCCGCCCGTCCGCCCGTCCGCCCGCCCGCCCGTCCGCCCGCCCGTCCGCCCGCCCGTCCGCCCGCCCGTCCGCCCGTCCGTCCGTCCGCCCACCCGTCCGTCCGTCCGTCCGTCCGCCCGCCCGCACATTACAGCAACAAGGCAAATCAAGGTACTTTACATAGTAAAAAAGTGAAGAGGAGAAAAAAAAGTTACAGTGCAGTGGCAGAATAAATAAAAGTTAGACTTAAGCTAGAGTTACATTTTACTACTGAGATTAACATTAATTATTTAATTATTTAAATGAATTAAATCTAAATCTAATCTAATCTTGGTCCTGATTTTGGGGACACAGACCAGACCTTAACCAAAAGACCTGCACCAGCAGACCTGAACCAGAAGACCTGAACCAGAAGACCTGACTGGCCTGGATGGTTGCTGTGGCAACAAGTCTCTGATGTATTTTGGTCCAAAATCATTATAAACAAACAAAAGTATTTTGTTCTCTGAGACAGGGAGGGAGCCAGTGTAAGGACCTCAGAACTGGACTGATGTGGTCCACGTTCTTAGTTCTACTGAGAACTCAGCAGCAGCGTTCTGGATCAGCTGCAGCTGTCTGATCGTCTTTTTAGGCCGAGCTGTGAAGACGCTGTTGCAGTGATCAATTCAACTGAAGATAAACACATGAAAGAGGTTTTCAAGGTCCTGCTGAGACATTTGTCCTTTGATCCTGAAGATGTTCTTCAGGTGCTAGAAGGGTGACTGTGTAATTCGTTTAATGTGTCTCTGAAGGTTCAGCTCGGAGTCCATGACTACACCCAGATTTCAGACCTCATCAGTTGGTTTGTAGCAGTAGTAAACTGAAGCTGTGTGCTGACTCTTCTTTTGGTCCAAAAGAAACTATTTCAGTTTTGTTTTTGTTCTGAACTGAAGAAAAGTTTGGCACATCCGTTCACTGATTTGTTCTCTGCATCTACTCAACACTTGTACGGGCTTGTTGTCACCTGGTGACATTGTCATGTAAAGTTGTGTGTCATCTGCATAGTTATGATAACTCGTCTTGTTGTTTATTATTATCTGAGCTAGCGGAAGCATGTGGATGTTAAATAGGAGGGGTCCTATAATAGAACCTTGGGGAACCCCACATGTAATGTCTGCTGATTTCGATGTAAAGTTACCTATTGAAACAAAGTAGTCCCTGTCCTTCAAGTAATACTCAAACCAGTCAAGTACTGTACCAGAAAGTCAGGCCCAATTCTCCAGCAATATACCATGAGTGTAATTTCTCCAGTGTATCCTCGGCCAGCCTCTGCAACACCTCCTGGTGGAACATGTCCTAATCACCTCACCAGGGAGTCATTCAGGAGACATCCTAACCAGATCAACCATCTCACTTGGATGTGGAGGAGCAATGACTCTATTTCAAGTCTTACCTGGATGAATGCATGTTTCCCTCTCACTCTAAGGAAGAGTCCAGACACCCTGCAGAGAAAACTCATTGTCAGGCAAGTAACGGTTGGTGACCAAAGCTGAGGGTAGAAACACAGATTGACTGGTTATCATAGCAGATCAGTACAAAGTCCACATTACTGAAGACACCTCGCCAATCCACCTGTAGATCTTCTGCTCTATTCCTACCTCACTCATGAACAAGACATCAAAATACCTGCAGTCCTTCACAAAGCCTGTAGAAGCCATTTCTGATGGAGATCCATGTTCTCAGATTTGAAGCTACTGATTTTCTTCCTGCTGCTTTCTTGTTATGGGTGAGTGAACTGCTCCAGACAGCTGAAGCTCGCTGACACGAGCAGAACCACATCATATAAATTGGTAATAATGTTCAGCACTGATAGAGTCCAACTCCCACCTGGAACAAATCCAGCTTACTACCAGCAATGTGGACAAAACTCTGATTGTGTCTGTGCAGAAACTGACCGGCCTGTTCCTGCAGACACGGAACCCATTACTTTCAAGGACACGTTCGTGTTCTTGGGTCTGGAGACAGCTTGGATTGTAACAGATGCTATTTAGATCAAATTTAATTAATTAATTTAATTGATAGTTGAATTGAATTGAATTGACTTGATTTCACACACACAGACAGATTACCCTGAGGGACAGGTCACAACACCTTCTTCATGTCCTTGGAGTCCTCAGTTTAAACATTTGATATTTTCTGTGTTCTGTTGTAAAATAAATATAAGTTTATGAAAATCATTTAGTTCTGTTGACATTTACATTACAGCATAACAACTTTTCTGGGCTTTGGTGTTTCTTTAACTCCGCCTTTTGTGTGCTGTTGGTTCACCTTCATTAACTGATGGGGTGGAGAACCACTGGATCAGCAGCTCCTCAACGAGGCCTCGTCAAGCCCAGAGGCACAAAGGAAACCGCCGCACTTATCCAGTAAAGAGAAGAGTCTGGAACAATCAGAGAGGGGGGCGTCCTGGTGACATCAGTGGAGGGCGGGGTCACAAGGAGCACTCTCATACATTCAGAGGAGGAGATGGGGGGTCGGCTTGTTAACTCCCCACTTGGGAGCTTCAAGAGAAGAAGATGGACAAGAGTAGCCACAACAACAGAAGATCACAGAAGGAAAGGAAAGGAAAGGAAAGGAAAGGAAAGGAAAGGAAAGGAAAGGAAAGGAAAGGAAAGGAAAGGAAAGGAAAGGAAAGGACAACATCTCACTGAGTTAAATGTTTAATTGTCATTAAATCCTGGTTAGCAGCAGACTGCCTGTAATTAAACTCAAGTAAAACAGTTACATCACACCGATAAAACAGAGTCTGTTGGAGTGTTTGTAAAATCTAGTTTGGGTAACTGTGATGGAGATGTCCAGTCCCTCTCTGAGGTCACGAGTCCACCCAGGTGAGCTCTGACTCTCCTGAAACTTGGGGTGTACGTTTAAACCCTTTTACATGTATAAAATAATTAAATAATTCACTAATTGGAGCCATAGTCTTGCCAAGTCTTTATTTTAGAGTGCTGTTACATTATTTCAGTCTCATCAGGTCTTGCAGGCACCTTAGTGGTTAAAATGTGTTTCTACAGAAGTTTTAGATACTTTTATTCACAACAGTTTTGACGACCATGAAGGGACATCGTCTGAGCATTTGTCCCCGTTGCAGAGTGGACGTCCCTGGGAGACAACTTGCCAGCCTTACCCCATATAGGGTTTGAAGGGATGCGGTTTGATGTCAGCTTTGGGTCGGGGGAGGTACACTACCGCTGTCCAGAAGAACCTTGGTGACCTTTCTTGAGCGAGATTTTATGTTTTTAATTGGACTTGCTCTGGTAAATGTTGGGATAACTGAATCTTGTTCTGAGTTTCGTTAAGTGGACTTGTATTTATTGTTTGCTGATGTGACTCTTATCAGGTGTTTCCGGGAGTTTGTGTTTGATGCTGTGAGATTTTTGGTTGCTGGTGAGTTTGAGCATTTAGAGCCTGATTTGCTGGATGTTTTCTGCTCTTTTTCTTACAGCGTTTTGTCTCTTGCTTCCTGCTACGACCCAATGGGGGAAATTCCAGGTTGAGTGGTGTAACTGATCCTTGGAGACCCACATGTGTCAAACTGACATGAACAGTCGCCCATCAGTTAGAGAACTGGTGGAAGGGCGGCTTCAGGTGAGCTGCTGGACCCAGACAGGGCTGGAGGTCTGGGACAAACGGATGCTGAGGGACTCCAGATGGTTTTATATGAACATATGTTGTGATTATTTGTGGATAAATGAAAACAATTTCTCCCCTAATAGTCTGAGTGCAAAAATTATGAGCGCTGTGGGAAAACAAAAAAAAGAAAATTGCGTGCATGAAATGTTTAATAACCTGTAACCCATGACAACAGCGTTGTGGTGTGAGTCTGGACACTTATGTGGCTAGAGACCCGGACTGTGGGTCTGGGCCTTGTCATGACGGGGGTCGGTTGGCTCTGGCTGGGAGCACGTCTGTGGCGCCGGCGCCAAGGGTCACCTCTGCCACCGAACCAGTGGGAGGAGCCTATGCTTCTGCCACCGAGAGCGCTCTTAAGCTGATAGCAACTGACTGGATGAAATTATGATCTAATTTTCCTGACTCAGATGCTCGTTAAGAAAATTAATACAGATAAGAATTTAATCATTTGTTAAAAAATAAATAAAGATTTTCCTCCAGACATTTGACAGCAGGGAAGAAAAACTGTGCATTTGAGGCCCGGTGAAAATGAGAAACAAGAAAAGAAAAGTAAAAAAATTTAAAAAGACAGATGAAAAAATAGAAAAGCAAAGTAAAATTAAAAAAAAAGAATCAAGGGAGGACAAATCCAAGATGTATCAATAGTTTAGATTACTTTCAAAAGAGAATTTGCTCAGTGTGAGAACCATCACACTGAGCACAGGGGCCCCCCAGGGATGTGTGCTGAGCCCCCTCCTCTTCACCCTGCTGACCCACGACTGCACACCGATGCACAGCTCCAACCTCTTCGTAAAGTTTGTGGACGACACGACTGTGGTGGGTCTCATCAACAACAACGATGAGTCAAACTACAGGAGTGAAGTGAGCCGCCTGGCTGAGTGGTGCAGCGACAACAATCTCTCCCTGAACGTGGAGAAGACCAAGGAGATTGTTGTTGACTTCAGGAGACAACACACCCAGCATGATCCTCTGACCATCAACGGTGCTGCTGTGGAGAGGGTGAGCAGCACCAAGTTCCTGGGTGTCCACATCTCAGAGGACCTCTCCTGGACTGTTAACACTGCATCACTCGCCAAGAAGGCACAGCAGCGCCTCTACTTCCTCCGCAAACTGCGAAGAGCCAGAGCCCCGCCCCCATCAGGTACACCTTCTACAGAGGCACCATCGAGAGCATCCTGACTAGCTACATCACCGTGTGGTACGGAGCTGCACCGCAACCTGCCGCAAGTCTCTCCAACGCGTCGTGAGAGCAGCTGAGAAGATCGTTGGTGTCTCTCTCCTCTCACTTCAGGACATTTACAGACCCGTCTGACTCCAAAGCCCTCAGCATTGTGAGAGACCCCACCCAGCCGTCACACAGCCTCTTCAGTCTGCTGCCATCAGGGAGGAGGCTGCGGACCCTCCGGGCCAGAACCAGAACCAGCAGACTGAGGGACAGCTTTGTCCACCAGGCCGTCAGGACGCTTAACACTCTCACTGCTCTTCCACCGTTTCCCGCCTTGCCCCCCCCCCCCTCACTCACTCTGATCTCAGTATCTGCACACGGCACTTTTGGCAGAACTGGACCGCCTGCTTTGCACCAGGTCACTTTAATCAAACCGAAAAACTGTTGTTGTCATGTAACAACTTGTTTCTTGTCTCTTTTTAATTTGCACTTTGTGTTTAAAATGTATTTATTGTGTAGCACCGAGGGTTTGAGAGTAACGTAATTTCAATTCTCTGTATGTATCTCACATGTGGTAGAATTGACAATAAACTTGACTCTGACTCTGAAAAAAAAAAAAAAAATTTAAATGAAATTGAAGTATATTGGAGGAATTAGAACACCAGAAAGCTTGAAGAACAAAAAACTTTATAAACTGAACATAAATAAAACAGTGCATGCGGAAAATGCTGTATTCCTCCTGGAAAATCCCTGGAGTTGGTCTGACCGTTGTGCTGCGGGAGCGCGAGAGCGTGCACGGATGCATGAAACTGATAAGCTGATCCGTGTCCCATCAACCTGAAGGGCGGCATGGAAGTATTGTTGGATGCTGTTTTCACTGATGAAAAGCTATGTGTCACTCATGCACACAATTTGAAATGCAAGACTTTATTTAAGAGCGCTGTTATATTATTTCAGTCTTATTGGGGACTTCCATCACCTTAGTGGTTAAAATGTGTTTCTACAGAGGTTTAAGATAATTATTTAACGGTGACCTTGATAAGATTTAAGATTGAGAAAATGTTGTTTCTCAGGCAGAAATGGAAGTGATTGTTCATGCTTGTGTCTTCACAGCTGGATTACTCTCACTTTCGTTTTACTGCCTGAATCAGCGGCAGTCTTTTTAAAATGCAGCGGCACGCCTTCTATCCAACTCCAGGACAAAAGACCACATTAGTCCGACTTTAAAAACTCTTCAAGGTCTTCCAGTCAGCTTTGGGATGAATTTTTAAATTCTTCTTATAATGGTCAAAGGTAATTATTATGCCCCCCAGCTCATCTCTGGGTGCTTGCGGTGGCGCTCTTGCGGTCGGTTTCTGCGCAGAGATCTGCTGGTTCCTCGTTCTCACAATTTTAGAGTTTTAGGGTGTCTGATAGTCTCAGAGGACTTTTATTTAACCAGGCTTTTAAGGGGTTTTTTAATCTTTATTTCTTTTCTTTTTTTTTATTTATCACTATTATGTTTTTATTATAATGTTTTGTAAAGCACTTTGTGACAGGTGTCTGTGAAAAGTGCTCTATGAATAAATGCAACCTACTTACTTACATTGTTCTTGTGAGTGTTCACCAGCAGTTTTAATATATTTTGATCTGATCATACTTCTAACAAAACCTTAAACTCTACCACATCTGACCAACAGACATTTCTCATGAAAACTGTGCTACACATGAGTTTGTATAGGTTTTGTTTACCAAAAATCAGAACAAACAAACTCTGGTCCGTTTAAAGCGGACCAAACAGGGCTAGTGTGAATGCACCTTGAAGAACTCATAGCTCCATAATCTCCTCTGAGAACTTCTCTTTAGACAAGGAGGCATTTTCTCTCCATGTCTTTTTAGGCATGCTCAAGACTGAATCATTAGTTAAGATGAGTTTGTGGTTTGAATCCCAGCTGGCTTCTTTCGGTTGTAGTATCTCCACGATGAGAATGAAGGCGTGTCCTGCACTTATTGTCCAAGATGGGTTTCTGTATTTATGTGTGTGTGGAGGGGGTCTCTGCCAGCTGCATGTCCAAGTAAAAGCCCCTCCTCTTCCTGCTCAGAGCTACAAAGGATGAAAGTGAGGTTCCTGCTGGGTGGCACCAGCTCCAGGTGACCACAGCAACCTGACCAGCTCCCTCAAGTGTAAACCATCTCCTGCCGTTGTTTCGAGCTCATTTAGAGCCGGTTCCCAAGGACTTGGGGGCGGGGTGCTGTTTTTCTGTTTTTTAACCTCACCACATAATCTCCGCCTTTGGAGCATCTGACAATGGAGCTGGTGTGAAGGTGGCACCGCAGAGGCTCTAACTAGCAGTTTAAGCTAAGCGGTTTGGACAAGAGCACAACGGGTCAGGTTACATGTCTGGGCTGAATGGGGGTTGCCTCGCGGGACACCTCCGACCTGAGTCTGACGGAGTCTATGAGTTTCCGACCAATTAGAGACTGTGAGAAACAACAGCAGCATGTTGGAAGAAACCTGCTGCCGCTGTTGTCCACGTCTGCTGGTTTCATGGAGGAAACTGCTGCTCCTCTACATCCGATTCCTGGAGAAAAGAACTGGTTCTCACAAACCGGACAAAACAGGACCTGGAACCACCGCTTCTGAGTTCTTCAGCACCCTCCCCGAGATTCTGTTTCTGGAGTAAAACTCCAGTATAACAGAGGATGTCTTAAGCTGCTCCACTTTAAAGAAGAAAACAGGAACAACGGTGGATCTAAAGTTTAAATTCAATTTGAGCTAATAAATAAACCCTTCCTAAGCCTAGCTAAGCCAGCACGACGATGCATTAGGACCATCTGAGCCAAGTTGACGTCACTCCAGACCAGAGAAGAATTTCCTGCCTACATCTTTAGCTCCACCCACAACATCACATTGTGTTGTATTCACTGAAATGAGAAGTAGGAAACACAAAACTGTGTGGGACAGTCCAAGTCTGAAAACTGACTCCTCCCCCTAAATACATACTGCATCTCTGTAGGATTTTCTTAATTTTTAGTTCACTTTTTAAAAAATCTTCTTTGTTTATTTTCTTTGCAATATTGATCAGTTAATTTACAATCAAAAACAACTCGAGACCATAATCCCTCCACCACCGTGCTTCACAGAGGGTCTGAGGTGTTTCTGCTGCTTTTCTCCAAACATGGTTCTTGACATGAAGACCACACATCTCCCCTTTGGTCTCAGGTGTCCAGAGGACGTTGTTCCAGAAGTGTGCTGGTTGGTTCAGATGCACTTCTGGAAACCTCAGTCGTGCTTCATGTTCTTCCTTCAGTTACCATCAGTCAGTAAATCTAATTCCAACAGTCCAACAAACTTTCACTCAGAGTCACTCAGAGAAAGATTTCACACGGAATCGGCCCCCAACCTCTATTTTTCTCCTATCTTTGGCTTTTTGCCTCTCTTCCTCCTCTTCCTCTTCCCCCTCCCCCTGACGGCATCACAGAACTCGCAATTACGGTCAATCTCAGCTCCCAGTGGAACTAATGTGATAAAATCTCAGAAAAAAAGACGCTTCACAAAGAGACAGAGATGTAGCCGGGGGGCACAAGGCTTTTTCTTTTTTCTTGTAGTGGATGGGGTGGAGGGGTGTCAGCCAAGGCAACAAGTTCCCTTCCTGGGGCTCCTGGGGGTGGGGGGTGGGGTGCTGGGGGGGGGGGGGTGCTGGATGTCTAATGGGATTTTCCAAGGAGCTTTGGCAGATCTCCTGCCTGTTCATTCAGGACATTCAGGACTTCAGGATCAGCCTTTTGGCTGCCAGGCGGCACACTTATGTCCCCATTGGCCTCACGTCCCCCCACCAAGCATACTTAGCAGGATGACCCCCCACCTCTGCCCCCTTACCTGTGTGATGACATGGAGATGGGTCAGTTTCAGAGGTGAGCACCTCAGGATTAGTTGGAGTCTTGGCTTTTTTACATCACAGTACATTTAGCAGATGTTTTTATGCAAAGTGACTTATAACAGAGGAACACAATCAAACTACAGTACCACACTAGATCACAAAGTAGGTGCAGATAAAACAGTATTTAAATAAATGCAGTTGAGGTGACATTCAAAATCTCTGGAAGTTAGAGTTCAGTTCACAACATAAGGAATTCCTGGATGAGGACAGTTTTCAAAACCTTCTTGAGCGTAGTGAGGGACGCCTCCACTGACTCGCCACTGACTCGCCTCCACTGACTCGTCTCCACTGTCTCGTCTCCACTGACTCGTCTCCACTGACTCGTCTCCACTGACTCGCCTCCACTGACTCGCCTCCACTGACACGCCTCCACTGACTCGCCACTGACTCGTCTCCACTGACTCGTCTCCACTGACCCGCCTCCACTGACTCGCCTCCACTGACTCGTCTCCACTGACTCGCCTCCACTGACTCGTCTCCACTGACCCGCCTCCACTGACCCGCCTCCACGGACTCGCCTCCACGGACTCGCCTCCACGGACTCGCCTCCACTGACTCACCACTGACTCGTCTCCACTGACTCGCCTCCACGGACTCGCCTCCACTGACTCGCCACTGACTCGTCTCCACTGACCCGCCTCCACTGACCCGCCTCCACTGACTCGCCTCCACTGACTCGTCTCCACTGACTCGCCTCCACTGACTCGCCACTGACTCGCCTCCACTGACTCGTCTTCACTGACTCACCTCCACTGACTCGCCTCCACTGACTCGTCTCCACTGACTCACCTCCACTGACTCGCCTCCACTGACTCGCCTCCACTGACACGCCTCCACTGACTCGCCACTGACTCGTCTCCACTGATTCGTCTCCACTGACCCGCCTCCACTGACTCGCCTCCACTGACTCGTCTCCACTGACTCGCCTCCACTGACTCGCCACTGACTCGCCTCCACTGACTCGCCACTGACTCGTCTCCACTGACTCGCCTCCACTCACTCGTCTCCACTGACTCGCCTCCACTGACTCGCCACTGACTCGTCTCCACTGACTCGTCTCCACTGACTCGCCTCCACTGACTCGTCTCCACTGACTCGCCTCCACTGACTCGCCACTGACTCGCCTCCACTGACTCGTCTCCACTGACTCGCCACTGACTCGTCTCCACTGACTCGTCTCCACTGACTCGCCTCCACTGACTCGCCACTGACTCGCCTCCACTGACTCGCCACTGACTCGCCACTGACTCGTCTCCACTGACTCGTCTCCACTGACTCGCCTCCACTGACTCGTCTCCACTGACTCGTCTCCACTGACTCGCCTCCACTGACTCGCCTCCACTGACACGCCTCCACTGACTCGCCACTGACTCGTCTCCACTGACTCGTCTCCACTGACCCGCCTCCACTGACTCGCCTCCACTGACTCGTCTCCACTGACCCGCCTCCACGGACTCGTCTCCACTGACCCGCCTCCACTGACCCGCCTCCACTGACTCGTCTCCACTGACCCGCCTCCACTGACCCGCCTCCACGGACTCGCCTCCACTGACTCACCACTGACTCGCCACTGACTCGCCTCCACTGACTCGCCTCCACTGACTCGCCACTGACTCGCCACTGACTCGTCTCCACTGACTCGTCTCCACTGACTCGCCTCCACTGACCCGCCTCCACTGACCCGCCTCCACGGACTCGCCTCCACTGACTCACCACTGACTCGCCACTGACTCGCCTCCACTGACTCGCCTCCACTGACTCGCCACTGACTCGCCACTGACTCGTCTCCACTGACTCGTCTCCACTGACTCGCCTCCACTGACTCGTCTCCACTGACTCGTCTCCACTGACTCGCCTCCACTGACTCGCCTCCACTGGTCTTACTGGGGCGCATGTGGTTGCTGCTGGATTAGATGGACGCTTCAGCAGCGGTCGACTCTGAGGTAAAGACAATCCTCTGACAGTCGCTGTGGGTCAGAGCACCGCAACCACTGCCAGTTGCTGGGTTGACCTCTGCTGACCTCTACAGAGGTGGGGAGGTGGGGTGAGCAGGGGGAGGAGCTTGTACCACCGCCAGGATGGACACATGGAGGCTGCAGGGTTTAGTTTCAGGCACAGACAGACTCCAACAGCTTCTGCATTTGGTTGGAGATGATTCTTCCTCTAACAGAAGCTTTCGTTTATGAATGTTCCTGGTTCATTCCTGGTTCATTCCTGGTTCATTCCTGGTTCATTCTGTCAAATGTTCACAGAAAACAGTTTTATTCTCTGCTGAGGGTTCGAGTCGAGTTCAAATTGGGTTCAAATCGGGTTCGAGTCAGATTCAAGTCGGGTTCGAGTCGGGTTTGAATCGTATCATCCCGTTGAATCCTGATGACGCTGAATCAGCGGTCAGTCTGTGATGCCTTCAGGTACCTGTACCTCTGACCTCTGACTGCAGTAGGACATCAGGAGGAAGTGGGCTCTTTCCTTCTTTTATGTCCACAGACGACCTCTGTGTTTGTACCCCCCTAACGCCCTGACCTCCAGGCCACTTTGTAGCTGCAGCCTTTTATGGCAGAGAAGAAGAAAAGAGTCAGTGTGGGACAGATGTGATGAGGTGTGTTCACCGTGGACTCTGGACTTCCTAACACAGCCCAACTGAACGTAATCACCAATTAGGAATCACAGACATGAATTTAATAACGGATGTTTCCTAGACTTTACTGTGACAAACTCAGGGACATCACAAGCTGATGTTGAGGGGTCGAAGCTCCAGGCCTACAGCTGTACTGGACCTGGACGTCAACTCGAGAAACTGGATAGTTCGTGGTGTTCAACAACTGAAGCTGAGAAAGATTATTCACAAGTAGGAAAACCTTCAGGACAGCTGTCAGTCTTTGCGCCTGGAGTGGGTTGCCAGGGAAAAGTGTCTCCTTTGACTTTAACTTCAGCTTGAACTTTAAACAGGACCCTAGTTAGGACTGGACTGTGGGCCCGACCAGGACTGCTGTTAATCCAGTAGTAATACCAAAATGAGGTAACTAGAGCAGATATTTGGGCTGTCGGCAGGTCTGAGTGATGCTGCAGGTCTCTGAAGGTCTCTGAAGGTCTGTGCAGGTTTCTGCAGGTGCTACACACCTTTATCTGTCAGAGTAAATAAGATGACGGCTGCGTTTCTGCTACACCTGCGTGAACACACCTGTTGTTAACATCAGCCAGGACAGCTGCGTTTATCTCCCGTTTGTCCAGCAAACATCGACGTCTCTGATGTTCTGGTTGAAGCCACAGTCACAGCCACAGATTTTCTTCCATGAGGCTGCAAATGTTGGTGGAAGATCTGGACTGCAGGAAGACCAGTTCAGAACCAGACTCTTCTACTACAAGGGTTTTCTTCTTTAACAGATGCTGGAAGTGCTTTATTATCATCGTGCTGAATGATGTAAGACGGTCCCTGAAGAAGACGTCGGTGGCTTCATGTTCCTCTAGATCCTGTATGCACCTCTCAGCACTGACGTTTGGGATCATGTTCTCAGACGTTTTCTTCTTTGATGACTGAGCTTTAAGCCTGCATCTGAATATGGGATGAATCTAACTAAATCTATCTACATTTCTGTAAGAGTTCCTGACTGCACTGATTTCTGTCACAAGTCTCGTTTCCATGACACTTTTCAAAAAAAAAAACAGGCGAATCTCTGAATTTTTGCTAAAGGAAGCGTTGCAGGGACTCAGTGTTTCTGTTGAAACACGGTCCTATCTCCAAATCTTGTCCTGTGTGTCCTGTATATTAATTCAATTCAATTCAATTTTATTGATATAGCTTCTATTACAACACAAGTTGTCTCCAGGATCTTTCCAGAGACCAGAACATGACCCCCGAGCAATTATTACATAAACAACGGCAGGTAAAAACTTCCCTAGTGGAAGAAAAACCTTAAGCCAAACAGTGGCAAGGAAAAACTCCCCTTTAAGAGGGAAGAAACCTTGATCAGGACCTGGCTCATGAGGGGGGACCCTCCTGCTGAAGACCAGCCGGGTAGAGCAAGAAATAAGAAAGAATAGAGACATAGAGACACCGTCAAAGGTACAAGACAGGATACATTAGTAACTATCATCAGTAGTCCAATTAGACTTCTGTGAATATGGGTGATATATGGATAGACGGTGATCCAAGGGGATGAGGGCTGCAGGTCGGGGTGTCAGCAAACATCCAACAGACATCCATACAGACAGGTGAAGGCAGACACTGGGATGGTCAGAGGTGGAACTGCAGGTCAGCAAGCAGCTCCTGAGGTTCTGGTCTGCAGAACCTGCACAGAAGAGGAAAAGAAGGACCAGACAAGCACAACAAACTACCAGAACAATGGACCACAATTTAGTTTATGGGATATTGTTAATAAATGAGGGTTGAGGTGAAGAAGAGACAGAGAAGGCAAAGAGAAACAGAGAAGGTGAAAGGCACCACTCAGTGGATCATGTTGGTGCCCCCCTGCAGCAGAGGCCTATAACAGCATATCTACACCGAAGCTGTTTAAGATGAGCTGCTCTAATCTGGTCCTGCAGCTGCAGCTTTGACTACTGGTCCTGACACATTAAGGTACTAAATGTACACTAACTATATGCTTTATTAAACAGAAATGTTTTAAGTTTAGTTTTAAAGGTGGAGGTGGTGTCAGCCTCCTTCATCCAAACTGGAAGTTGGTTCCAGAGTGATGGTTCCTGATAACAGAAGACCCGTCCTCCAGATCTACATCTGGATCTTCTAGGAACTACGAGTAAACCTGCACCCTGAGAACGGAGAACTCTGTTAGGAACGTACGGTTCTATCAGGTCTTGCAAATATCGCGGCGCTAGGCCATTTTGGACTTTATATGCCAGTAATAAAATTTTGAATTGGATTCTAAATTTTCCGGGGAGCCGATGGAGGGAAGCTAAAACTGGAGAGACGTGGTCTCTCTTGTTGGTTCCTGTCAACATTCGCGCTGCTGCATTTTGGATCATCTGGAGGATCTTCAGAGAATTACTTGGACATCCAGCCAACAACACGTTACAGTAATTATATTAGAAACCTGTATAATAAAACCTGTATGATAAGAAAACACCTGTATAGCAGCTAAAATAAATGGATATTTTTGCTTTTTTTGCCAATACAGTAAAAAGAGGCTAGTACCTTTTTTAGCTTAAATATTCACTTATATTTGATGGCGTGTTTCTCATGGAGGGCGGTACGGTGGCTTAGTGGTCAGCACTGTTGCCTCACAGCAAGAAGGTTCCTGGTTCGATTCCCGGCCCGGTGGGGCTATCTGTGTGGAGTTTGCATGTTCTCTTGCGTGGGTTCTCTCCAGGTTCCTCCCACAGTCCAAAAACATGCATGGTAGGTTAATTGATCACACTAAATTGCCCGTAGGTGTGCATGTGAGTGCGCATGTTTGTCTGTCTTGTATGTGGCCCTGCGATGGACTGGAGACCTGTCCAAGTCCCTGCCTTTCATCTGCAACGCATCGGATGGGCTCCAACAGGCCCCCGTGACCCTGAGAAGGATATTCTGATATGTTCTCTGTTGAATACATTCGGGGCCTGTGAGACGTGAAAATCATTCTGTAATTTTAACTTTTAAAAGTTTTGTGTAGTTCTTCTACATTCAGTTTTCAGGAAACCTCTGAAGATGACGAGAAGTTGCTTTTGTCTCTGATCAGACAGCTGTTGCTTCAGTTTAGTCTGATCATGTGACAATCTGATTGATCAGAGCTGTCAGTGAGGGTCTCGTTGCCATGGTTACTGACTCTGACATCCGTGTCAAAACACGAGCTCGTCTTTTCAGTGGATTTCTGTGAACAGCGTTTAAATTCTTCTTTATTCCCCTCAGGCCGGGCTGGTGCACGTGTGAGTGGAGGATTATGGGTCTGTTGGGGCGACTCCTCCCACGTCTTTGTGATCCTGCAGCCTGTTGATCTGTTGTCCAGTCTCGTGCACACAATGCACGCACGTGAGGAGAAGCCAGTTCATCATGACGTTAGTCAGCTGGTGACAAGGTTCCGACAGTAACTGGCCAGGCTTCCAGTAGCGGCGGCTGGTTTCCAGCCAGAACATCCCCAGCTGGTAGATCCAGCTCTGCAACTCACGTGGTTCCTTGAGTCTAGTGAAGTTTCCTTCACGTTTCTGGTTCATCACACATGAACTCTGTTCTGTAAAAAGTGAAGTTGTTGTGAGGTTTTGTCTCAGAGTGGACATCTTGTGGACTCTTAGCTTTAAACAGTTACCAGTTGTAGAAACAGGCCTGGACACGCCTCCTGTGAGGTCATCCACAGCCTGGACAATGTCATGTTGGTAGGAGATGGGCCGTTCATACTTCAGTTAATCTACAATGATGCCAAACTATGATTTGACTGAATAAACATAAATGCTGAATAAATGTGAACGCTTTAGTGCACCCCCCGAACCCCCCACCCCCAGTTCCTCCTCCAAATGTCGCCATCATTGTGAGCATCGTATCTGATTTCAAACCTCTTCTGACAACTTTTTCTCTGTTTCTTTCTCTTTCTGCTCTCGAGGAGTTAGCGAAGGGGGGGGGGGGGGGCAAAGAAAACAGCCTAAAGCAGTGAAAAAGCCATTAAAAGAATATTTTGGCTGCCCCCCCTTTTGTGCGGTCTCTCCTCTGCCTCGCCAGAGCACCAAAATCCACACAAACAAATGCAAATGCCCCTAAAACTTTACACCGAGAGGGAGCGGGACCCCCGCTCGAGAGAGGGGCTGAATGGGCTCTAAAGGAGGGCCTAATTAATCTAAGTAGAGCACCAATGGGCCCACTTGGAGCTTTTTCACTCCTTTCTCTGAATGGGAGGGTGGTGGGGGGGGGGGGGGGGGGGGGGGGTAAAGAAAGAGAGAAAGAAAAGAGAGAAGGGATCAGGTCTTTTCAAACCAGGGACCCGCCTCATGTTTAACAGCTCCAACCCCCCAACAATCCCCAGAATCAATCACCGCCACCTGACCTGCCTCCTCTGAGCTGCTTCTGCATCTGCATTGCAGTAACAGTGGTTCCAGGATTTTCCAGGTCTTTCTGGAGGCAGCCCCCAACATGGCCGCCACGGTCAGGTGCGGGCCCGGCCGGAGCGGGACAATGGCAGCAGAAGGCTGCAGATGAATGCGCCGGGTAAATCAGTAATGGAGCTAAAGGGCATGCGCCTGCGGGGAATTTGCGGGCGTATAAAGGAGCTTTAAGAGGGGCCTCATTCATGCGCCCAAAGAGATTTGAATTGCCCCCCTTCACAATCACTTGAAAGGATGAGCTCAGGGTGTTCCGAAACAAAGTGGAAATCACTCTGCCTTTCAGCGCCTCTAATAAGCTTTTAACTATTTTACATTATGGCGTTCCCCTTGTCCGCGCCCTCCGTGCCGCCATTGTTGCCCCCGCCGGCGAACCCGGCCGCCTTAAACCTCTGATTTATACTTTTCTCCACGGTGATTTTTTTTCCCAGAAAGCTGTATTATCACATGAAGTCGCAGAAGTAGAAGGAGCTCATTATTCAGGCGGCAACAGCCCCGCCAACATGTCTGCAGTGAAACGTTTGCGTGTCAATCAAATAGGAACGTTTTCTAATGAGAGAGTTCAAACTACACCTGCAGGAAAGGTGGAACGCAGTCAGAAGGGAGTCCTGCAGCAGCTGGACGCTTCAAGGCCCTCGCTCTCGTATGCTTGCGTGTTTTCGAGTCACATTGTGAAGCTGGGGCCCTCGTTGCCATGGAGACAGTTTATTGCTCTGGAAATTGCTCCAGTCCTTTTTAGAGCGTTGGGGGTCAGAGGTTCAACTGGGACACGACGGGCTGAACCCTGAAACTCCACAACAGCAGGAGGTTGGATGGTGGGGGTGTTGAGGCTCACAGGGACCCCCCCCACACACACCACACCCCCGCCACCTCACTCGTCCCCTGGATGACTCGGCGCTGCAGCGAGCCGTGTGGACATTAAGAATTTCATGGTAATTGTGGAAGACGGGGGGGGGGGGGCTGACCTCCGCGGCCCTGATTAAGAGCTCATAACTGCTGAGCCCCCCCCACCTACAACAACTGACCCCCCCCGACTGCACAAGAGTCTGTGCTGTAGAAAAGGAAGTGAGGAGGACCCGGGTTCAGAGATCAATAGAAAGAACAAAGTCCTCCAATCAGCAATCAATCAAGTTATTGACAAATGATTAACCGCCTGAACACAGAACAGCTTCTGGATGATTCTCCAGCATCCTCCTGAACAAACCAAACTGTACAGTCATGGATGCAACATGTTGCAGGTTTCCACAGCAACACTACCGGCTAAATAACTAGTAAATAAAGACAAATTTACAAATAATGAACTTAAATCAGGTAAGTCCTCTCCATTTCTTTTCCTTTTTGTCTTTTTTCTCTTTGTTTCCATATATATTAACCAAAAAGCCACACACACACACACACACACACACACACACACACACACACATATATATATATATATATATATATATATAAACCGGTTTGGTTCTGACACCTCTTTTGTGACCAGAGGTGGTTGTTTGGGCATTAAATCCACACTGTCAGGAGCATCTGGATCATCTGGCAGCCAGGTGCTGCACAGACCTCCAGTAGCACCTATAGAGTTCAGGTGAATACTACACCTCATGTATAGGCCACAGATGTGTGAGGCACCTGTGATGCGCACACGTACTGTACATGTTGTAAAAGTGAGTGTTTTTCAGTCTCTCACATGGCTGTGGAGGATTTTTGGGTATTCATAAGTTTGAATTCATGCTTAAAGTGACACTGAAGAGTTCTTTCATGTTAACATCCATCCATCATCTGTATCTGGTTATTCATGTTTAGGGTTGCAAGGATCTGCTGAAATCAGGATCAGGTGAAAGGCAGTTTTCCTGGACAGGTCTCCAGTCCATCGCAGGACCACATGCCTACAAACAACCGCACAGAATCCTGTGGGTAATTGAGAATCACCGCTGAGCCTGGCAGAATAAACAGCCTCATATCACCATGGCAACAGTCTGCAGTGATGGAGGAAACTGTTACATCATCATCTGTGGTTGTATTTTCCTAACACCAAGATCTTCAGATTATTTTTATTGTGTTTTTACACAAAAGTCAGGAATAAAAGTGTGCCTTCTCACTTCCATATATGAGTATATGGAATAAATAAAACTGATCCAAGGCCAAAACCCTGTGAAATACCAAAACCAGCTCAGGATCCAGAATCAGGATTTGGATGGACCAGTCTGTCCTCCTGACACTGATTTACAACAAAGCGATTAGTGAGGGACAGAGGTCTGCTGAGGGTGAGCAGGTGAAACTCTACTCTGCCTGGTTTGGGGGGG